>JAQFZK010000413.1:0-11023 GCA_034695905.1 Fridericia nemoralis | reverse complement strand
CCCCCCCCCCCCCCCCCCCCCCTCCTTCCTACGTCACTGGCGCCGACCGAGGCGGTGGCGGAGGCCAAATATTACAATTAAATTAATTTCATTTTTTACTTCTTCAAAACAGAGGAGGGAGCCCACTTTAGAGGAGATGGGGCCCTGTTTGACTTTCATAAGAGGAAGGGGGCCGGGCCCCGCGGGTCCCCGTACATTAAACTCTGGGCATAACATTGGTTATATATTTAAATGGAAATTCCATAAGAATGAAATTGTTAAGAAAGTAACCAGCTAAACGAAGATATTTTACAAAATGCGTTATATTGTACCAGTAATGTAGGTAAGAATCCTTCTCTGCTTTGTATTTATTCTCACGTAACTTATGAACTCGAAGTTTCTGGTGTTGGTTGCATTACTAAATGTTATGAACTAAAAGTCATTAAGAATATTTTACAGATTTTCTCAAAAAGCAGGGGTTAGATTGGTGCTAAGGAGATAGGCCAAACACCGAAAATCTTAGGACCTAATTGGCTTGCTGATCTTGGGCAATGGTGTGATAACAACCTGCTTCCACTGTACAAGAACAATAATCATTGACAATGACAAGGTAAAAATGTGTGCCACAGGTATTGAAATGTAACGTCATAGTAACTGTAAAAACCAGTACAGTAGTTTATCAGTATCACTACCAGGCGAGGTTGACTGAAGTATATTTTGCATGTTGACGGACAGTTCATCAGAAATGTAGTGATCCTTATAATGAAGAGAAGATAGTCTAGCATTGAAATTTCTATAATCAACAACAGTCGACTGAGAAGCAGAATCGTTATTGAGCTGAGCTGATCTGCAGTGAACATGGCAAGTTGTTCGCTAACTGCGTGGTATTAAAAAACCGAAGCACGTTAGTTAGAAAACGATCTAACGAGCACTAAAAGCACAGGAAATATCGGATTTCATAGTTTATCCCTCCAAGATTACACAGTCATTGCCTAGCTGCTAATACAGCGAACTCCTGTAGACATTTAAGGATTCTAAATCAATTGAGTATTAGCAGAAATCAACAACGTAAGGTTCAACAAGACAAAATATATGGAGATGATTGCTTTGGCTTCATCCAAGATAAGATAGTCTATCCAAAGCCAAAATACCCAATATCAATAAATTGTTTGATTTATAGTCTATCCAAAGCCAAAATACCCAATATCCATAAATTGTTTGATTTATAGAGTTGACTGCCTTAGATTTTGGAGTGTTAGTGGACGATGCTCTGACTTTTAGAGCTTATATCTCTAGCATATCCAATAATCAGTACAATCACTTAATGAACTAAAATCCTGAAGCGTATGGAAAGGTTCGCAATCAATTTTCTCTATCTACGCAGCTACAGTTGTGTCAGGACTTATGCTTTTACAGCTTGATGGGGTGTTAGCAGCGCTACAGACAAAAATAGTCTGCAATCTGTACTTTACAGAGCCAAAAAATGAACCTAGTATATATAGTATAGTATCAGTCCATCTATATGTGAAATTGTTACTGAGCAAGACGCCAACCCGTTCAACAAAAACTCGTCAACTGTAACAAATATATTCCATTTCCTCCATTTAGCTCAAAAACAGCAGCTTTATTGTCTCTGACCCCGGGCCCGTGCTCATAACAGAGCGATTCTTATTAAATTATCCACTTTAATTTTTAAGAACTTTTTGAGCCGAGTCCGTTATGATTAAGTTGTATATCTTTTATTTCAACATAACGTTTTTGTACTTCTGCTTTTTTGGTTGCTTTTGAATTGGAGCCTATTGTGGAACGTAGTGCTCTCTTTGTAATCTATTTGCGTTTGATAGTTGAGTTGTTGCGTTTGCAAGTTGAGTTGTTAGTAAACAACTTATCTTATATTACCTTATATAATAGCTGACCAGCTGACCGTCTTTATGGGAAGCAGAAATGAGTGCGAGACTTGCGAACTGTTCTTCATAATATTTTCAGACAGACCATAATCAGCATGATCTATAGTTTTTAACGAAGAGGATTATCTCCAGTATAAACCCTATCTTGGAACCTTTCGGACTACAGCTTCAAGATTTCAAGTCTTGCCCTATTACCGACTATACAATAACCTCGTCGAGCAGAGATGAAACGTAAATAGTGAAAAGTGATGAAATCTAAACTAGTCTTGAGATCAAGACAGTTCGACACACTTGGTTTATCAATTACAATGAAGTTAAATTGCTGGCAGTCGTAACGCATAAACAAAATTAGCAGTAGATGCACTGAAATAAAATAAATTTACAAATTGTTGATAAATTAGATAAATTAGAACGTTTGTTACACAGATGGGTCAGCGGCATATGATTTCTGATTTGACTTTGACTAGACTTTTTCACAAAGGCAGTCAAATCACTACCAGGGCAACATTTTTGACAAGGAACATTTTTAACAAGAAAGCAGTCTGCAGTCATGAACATAACTACACTAAAATTTTAAGTAGGACAGTTTTTAAAAACAAGGACAATTTTTGAGCTAAACTGGACCGACCAGAGATACCAAGTTTTGAAATATTGGGTTTGGTTCCCTTTATTTTCTTCAGTAAATATATATATTATTCGTTCGCTTGACGTAAAATGAAGTACAGTAGGCCTACACTTAAAATACTGTGATCATATATTGTTAGCTTAATGTGCTGAACAAATTAATATAGTTTTTTGAGCACTGACCTCTGTGCGTTGAATCAGAAGTTTCTCCTTCGCCTCGACTACCACCATCCTTGACATGCAGACATCACGATCCACATCGTTGGCCTTGGCTTGATCATTCACCTTCTTTTCAGTCAGTGTCCGGCTGTATGTCTGGTTCAATGAGTGGCTAGATGTATGGCTGCTTGTCGCGTTAGTTGTCCGGTTGGCTGTCTTGTCGGATGATGATCTCTGATCATTGCTTAATAACTGGTTCACTGAAGTGGGATTATTGCTTACATAATTTACTTCGTTCATGTTTTCTCTGCTGGCTTTCTCTCTGTCAATAAACTCGAGTAGGTTGTGTTTTTCTTTATTTGATTCGCTTACCAGCGGCTCCGATTTGAGAATTAGCAACCGTGATTTAATTGCAGATATCTCTGATTTGCAAGTTAAAAATTCAGTTTGATTCACTCTATGCTCGACATCATCAATTGACAGATCTTCATTAGTTGTATGTATCTGAGATTTTCTGATAGGCAGCTCTGTTGGACCCACTGTGTGCAAAGAAGTTTGTAGAGCCATCCCTACATTACTTAATGGTAGATCTGTGTTGTGCATAGCTTGCTCAGACTTACCTACTTTTGCGTTGTTTACTATCAACACAGGTTGTTCCATCGATAGATCTACTTTGCTTAAAATCAAGGATCTCTTCGGCATTGGCATCTCTGTTTCAACTGGTTTGATGTCTGGTTTGATGCACTTTATGCCCGATTGATAGGATGTCTTCTCTAACGCTATTTGCGAAACAATGTTTTCTGTAAGCTCGCCCTTTGCCGATAATTCTTTGTTATTTGACATTATGGTTATGTAACCTGACGTTCTGTCTGCGTTGCTAAATCCTACACCTTCTTCTTCGTTGATTGGTGTTACTGCGTTGCTCAATCCTACACCTTCTTCTTCGTTGATTGGTGTTACTTTATCACCGTTGAAAGTTGCATCATAACTACTTGCAGTCATTTCTGCCACTTCTGAACCAGTTGAGGCCAGCCCTTCATTCAGTGTGGTCATTCCTTCAACGAGTGTACTTGATGCAGACTGATCCGTTTTTGATGAGACATTCATACCTTCGTAAGTGTTTGAATTACCATTCGTGACATACGAAATTGATCTGTGAAACATGTTAGTAAGTTTTTCGCTATTCTCAGCGCTCGGAAAGGTGCTTGTACTGCATATCCTTCGCGGTGTATCTGTGCTATAGCTATTGCAAGCACTCTTCAATCTATCTTTGAGGGAGCTATTGCCCGCATCTCTCGGTGTATCTATGTGATATTTGTTGTCAGCACTTGCCTGTGTCTCTATGAAAAAGTTATTGCTTACACGACTCGGTGCATTCCTCAAGCCAATCGAAGTAAGACTACCAAGTTGTTGTATTCTTTCCTTTGCCATCGTCCCTCCGTGGGGTTGTATCCTGTCACTCGGTGTGTTTTCACAGTTTCCACAAAGTTGTTTCTCTGTTAGTTCATCAACAGCTGTTCTGTTTCGTTGATCTGACGGTTGAATCTTACCAACGTGATGATGGCTAGACCCATAAGCTGCAGTCGTGCCTATGCTTAGCGAGTTGTGACCTGTTGTCTCTTGTACGTCACGTTTTCTCTCTTGTGCATCACGACAGGTATTCTCTGTCTCACGTTGTGTGTTCTGTGTGTCGCGTGATGACTGCTGTGTGCTATGAAGTGTGTACTGTTTGTCACGTGATGTATATTCTGTGGTTTCAATGCAACTCTCCACAGAGTCTGTCGATGAGCAACCTGACGACGACCGTTCATCAGTCGGGGAGTTCAATAGTGGTCCATTCAACACGGAACGTTCACTCGTTGTCGATTCGTTGCATAATATTTCAACAAGGTCATTATTGGAGTCAACGAATAAATCTTGTTTGGACAAATCCACATTGTTCTTTTGAATAATGTCTTTTTTATTTTTTATTTGGCGTTCTTGTTTGAAATCGTCTTTTATCCTATCAGACTGGGTACCGTGTAACGATGATTGAACGTTTAATCTGTCCGGCAGTGAAATTGATACATAACTAATGTACCCGACCATGTCGTCAGTTTCTATCAGCATATCAAGCTCCTCCGGCACTTGTTCTGAACACAATGTAATATGTGGTGGCGGCATTGCCGTAAATTGTGATGAATTTTTAGTGGCTGTATGGCTGTCATCATTATTAGTGGCTGTATTGCAATCATTGTGTTTCGTTGTGTTCTCAGAAACTGACCAATTACCCTCGACGGACAGTTTTCCACAACTATCGTTTGGATCTCCTTCAGTATATCCTGTGAATGGATCTCTACAAATTGTTTGTAAATCAGTTAGACGTTCTACCTGTCGGTGCTTTGCTGACCCAAGCTGACGAAACACTACCGACTCCAATTCGATGCTGGGAAGAACAAAGAAATCTGGCTTCAGCGAATCTCTGTTGCCTCTAATTGTGCCTTCTTTCAGTGTCAGTGTAGAAAGATCATGTTGAAGGTTTAACGAAAAGTCATTTGCTGTAACAGATGTTTTTTCATCAACTGGTGCCGGGTCTGCATCGTTATTGCTGACTGATATTTCTTCGCTGGTCGCAGACTGAAGTTCATTTACCTGTGAAAGGCTTCTTGTAGGTTGAATGTCACCGCGGGCGTTGTCTTCGTTAATTTTCTTTTGCGAAGAGGTCTCATCTAAATGTCGTCTCTCCTTTTCTTCTTCCTCTGCATGATGTCTCTGATCACTAAGCCTATGATATTTCTGTTTTTGACGATTAGGTGGGTGAGCATGCGATGTGTCATCATTTGGTGATTGATCAGGAGATACCCGATCACTAGGTAATTGATTACGAGCTATGCGACCTTCCGGCCTCTGATCACTTGTTCTACAATCAATGTCAACTGTGCTCGATGGTTCATGATTATCTCGATTTGATTTCTGATCTCTTTCAGTTTTACGAGAACCCTGATGAGTGTCAGTAAGAGGCTTTGGATTTTGTGGAGGAAAAGTTTGTTCACTGATTGACTGCTCTCTTACTTTCTTTCTTCTCAGATGATCACGAGTCAGAGAACCGTTATATATCGGCAGCTGTGGCTGCTGTCCTCTTACAGAACTTTTGGAAACAGTCCGACCGCCAGCCGGAAGATTACTACTATTTGCAGTAGTATTAGTTGTAGTAGTTTTAGTAGTTAACACTTTGGATTCAGCGGCAACACTCTTCCCCTGTCGTTCAATAACAGATGAGTTGACTCGTAGACTCTGTGTTCTCTCAACCTTTCTTCTCTCAGCCAAATCTTTTACGTCTTGATTAATTTTGTCAGCTTTCTTTGCATTATGAACTCTCATGTTCTCTCTATCAAGGAGAGCTGGCGAGGATACCAGTTCATTTGGCTTGTTTTCATCATGAGCCTTGTGATGAGCAGCATTGTAATCACCTGCATTTCTTTTGGTGGATCTTTCTTGCGTTGGTTGACGTTTCTTCCTTGAGTCTTCTATATCTTTACATTCTTTTAGCATGGTTTGTTTTATTCGCGAAACTTTTGTCGCAACTTGTCCATCACTGAATTTTTGTGAGGGGTCACTGGTTAAAACAGCTCTTATATGAGGATGATTATTTTCAGGAGTTGTGATTGGTTGACCACGTATGGCCGAGATGCTGAGTCTGGCTGTGCCACTTACGCTTGATGACCTACTTTGTCCCTTTGTTGATGTTTTCTTTCTCGTCTCATTAGACGCTAACTCGGCGGTTGGTTTGATTTTAATTACAGACACAAAGGGACCCGTGGAAGAACAACTAGCTGTGTTTGGTTCAGCGGTTTGCAAATTTGGCTCTGTTGAGTGAGTGTGAGCTAGTGAAGAGACATCACTGGTTGAATTTTGACTGACCGGAGACTTGTAGTTTTTGGTACTTTGCTTTGTGCTTTTCAACAGTGCTTCTATGCTTCTGTAAACAAAACAAGAAATAAAAAAAACGGATACCAGCAGCATGCCTTGCAGACAACTACAAGTGTGAAACTCAAGCGCATGGTTCACAGTTTTACTATAAGAAATACTTCATTATATTCTAACACGATGATTCCAGCCATACAAGTACAGTGACAATCTACTTATATACTTATTGTATATGATTATAACAGAAAGTTACGGTTAGAATTATCGTTACCAGTAGATAGAACGATTTACTTGTATTGAGTAATGAGAGCCGGTAGTTTGTAGGACTTACTTGTGTTTCGTCATGAAAGATGGTGAATATAAAAACTTACTAGTGTTGAGTATTAAGATGCGAAGACAAAGTAACATACTTGTGTTGCGTATTCAGAGGCGGTGGATAGAAGGAAGGCGTGAAGTCGGGAGACGAGGAGCGCGTGTCTGATTCGATGAGTGGCAGAGCCTCTGAGCTCCACTCGGACACGCTGTCCAGGCTGTCGATGTAGTGAGACACCGCTGAGCGATGGCGGTCCAACTCTGCCAGAGAATGTCGACCTGAGTCTGTCCATTGGGACGAGGGTGCGTGGGTAGTTTGCCTGTGAGACCTACTTATCAGTGAACCTTGCTGATGTGGCATAACGGCCTGCTGTATGCACACACACACACACACAGTAAGTAAAGGAGGTCAACATTATCGTCATCGAAAGTTTTCTACAAATGGATGGGTTCCTAGCATCCACACTCTCCAACCCTCCCTGTCCTCAGCTCCTATTTATTAAGCATAGGATCTATTAATTGAGCACTCGTTCCTATCCCTGATTGTTGTTTCTTTTTTTTAAATCAATCCTCCCCTCAGTTACTTCTTTCAATAATTTATCTTCACACACCAGATGTCATTCCAATGTTTTTTCTCTTCGTTTAGTCTCCAGTATTGTTCTTTCTCCCACTTGTCTCCAATAATCTTTTCTCTCCCACTTGCACGAGTTCTTCGTCATTTCTCTTTCCGATATGACCAACTTACTCTTTCCGTATCCGTTTTCAAATGGTAATCTATCCGACTCCTCATTTCTCTTACTCCAAGCTAGACATGTGTAAATAACTATCATCCAAATTAACGTCTCGACCGACGTTTTTAATTTGTTTACTGAATATCGTTGTCGCTAACTCTTTTTCCTTACTAAATGCATCCTTGATTCCTTAGAAATTTAAATTGTTGCTTCCATATCAGTTAAGCACCTGTTATCTTCTGTTGTCAAGGATCTCAAATATTTAAACTGTGTAAACTAGGCCTTCCAGTTTGTGAGATTACGATAGCTGTTATCGTTTCAGATTCATTTTCGTATCATATTCTTTGGGTCGAAGTTAGTCTACTCTCTATCCATTATTCTTTGCAGTCATTTTTTGCTTGTTATCTACCATCCAGTGAATAACAGCATCTCCCTCGTCGGACTCCTCTGCAGACTTCTCCAGGCTCTGACTCGCAGTTTCCTTCTTACTACTGCTTTCTGAATCATGTCAAAGTTTGCAGTTGAACAATATCTCTCTCCAATCAATCTAATCTCTACGATCTCTCCAATCAGTAAGCCTACTTTTCAATATTTCAAAAATCTTTATTATATTTGCTCTTCTCATACTTTTAATAGTTTACAAAATATATTTAAATATAGTTGTCATGCTCTCAGCTCCTTTCGCAAAATATCTGCATCACTCCTCATCATCTCTTGTTCTATATCCTCCTTAAAACCCAAATTTGTTTTTGTTACTAAAATAATTAAATTTCGATAAATGGTTTGTGCTCCAGAGAGACTATTTAGTGATCTTCATATTCCACTGTATTCACATCTTGGCAATAATCACAACTCTTATGAATCTCTTGGCGACAAATCTTGCTTTTACATTTCTTTTCATAACGCGATCAATTCATAAAATCTTTGCTGCATATCACTTTCTAGTTTCAACTGGAAAAACATTCACTCCTAAGCGTCATTGCACTTTACTTCAGCAACAATTATTGCAGCTTAAATTTCATTATCCAATAATGCATATTGTTTGAAACCTTGCACACTTTCGTAATCCTCTGTTTCCAGCGTGATTTGTTGTAAAGGGGGAGGAATGGAGTTAAACCACCTCCCTCCACCACTAGATGTCTCAACCTCCTACGGCTGAAAAAGTATGACGCTGGGGAGGTCTGTTTTCAGCCTCCTCACTAACTTATATCGATTTGGAATCTCTTCCCCACGGCTCACTCTTAATCCCCCACTGCACATGATTTGTTGCGGCTGACACTTCCCCGCGTTGTCAATTTTTTATAACTGCAGCTCCCCAGACTCGTCAACAACATTTTTGCGGCCGACCCACCATTTCAACTAAAAGTTATTGGCCCCCATTACAAAATTTGACCCTCTATTGGTTATTTCCTGGCTGTCACATAGTACCTCGATGTAATTCTTTCACCTTTTCCTTGCTTCATCAGCTTCTTCAATAACATATCGAGAGGTATCCATTATCGTAGGTACACACCTAGTTTTACTGGAGTGTTATGATGTCAAGTAGCCTACATTTCGTTGTCCACCGCTTTTTATTCTCTTTATCTACCTGCTTTGTCAATTCGTTGTTTAATTTTGGATATCTCATTTTTACTTCCATCTGTAGTTTTGCTTTTCAACTTTCTTCTTCTTTAGTCTTTGATATAGTTCCTTTCCCAGTTTTTCTGGTTATGTTGCCCTGGCTGGCATTGTACGTGAAATTTGCACTTTCCAATGTAACCATATTTCTCTACCGCATCGCAATTGCTAATCGGTGTTTTTTTTAACTTCTGCGTAATATAGCCTCCTGCCAGCGGCTGCATGTCCCACTTTCTGCTGTCTGTTCCCTAGCCATTTCGTTTAGCTTCGCATAATCACTTTATGATCTAAATCGATGACTACAACAGTTGTAGTGTCTTGAAATGGTAACCGCTTCAGTATCGATGTCTTAACATTATGTAGACAATCTGGTATATTTCTTTGTCACCATATTTATTTCATGCATAGTCCACCCTTTTCTTTGATGTTGTTGAAATCAGGTATTAGTGATTAGAAAATAGTCTTTTCCTTAAAATGTTACGAAATGCTATCCTCTGTAATCTCTAGTTCTGAATATAAATCTACCAACTTCATATTTACCTCTTTCGTCTTCTAGCATCGCTCTCCAAGCTACCACAAAGTAACCTTCTCGGTTACTTTCATTCTCCGTCTCTTTTCGTTATAATGGTCTAGTGTTAGAATGTATACAATGTACATCATAATTGCACAGTTACAATATTCACACGCCATGCGTGTAGTATAATCATCATCACTAAATGTCAAATTATTTAAATTTTCACCACAATTCTTGATGTTTCTTTAGTATGCACCCTCTGCATTTTACTGGGCCTTCTTATTTTCTGCGAATGATGTATTACAAAGTAAAAGCCTACTGTGAGTTGTGTGTCCTCTGAAATGCTTCTGCCCTTCCTAAAGAGCATCAGTTTAACATTTATTTGTGGCTATGAAGCTACACACACACGCACACAAACAGGTACACACCACACACACACACACACAAGCAGAAGTAAAATGCCAAATTCACAAATTAATCATTTGAAAAGAATTATGTTTTATGTACATGCACTTTATTGTGTAAGTAAATAAATAAGAACAGGCCAGTGTGAAGATGAGTTAAATCAACTAGATTAAGTTATTGATTTGATAAAAATGCATAAATAACACAAAAAGTTGCTTAAATAATTGATCAATTTAAATTATGATTTATATCAGGTATCAAAATCATTATAAATCATTTAAACAAATTACAAATATAATTAAGTGTAGCTGGAAACTGTGACAAAAGTGATTTACACTAACCAATAAGTAACTCTTCTCTGATGACTAGTAGAAGCAGTGACTATTTGTTGTGTTCCACTAATACTAGCAGTGACTCTATTTGCTATGTTCTATGTTTTACACCTATAATTCAGTGACTTATAACTGACTGAACATAAGTGGTAGTTTTATACTGTTAATCATAAGTATATATGGTAATTTAGTAAACGTGTTCAAGTTTTTAATTTGTATTGTTGTTGTTACTCAATAATGTAAAATTTACAGCTGCAAAACGGAGCAGTAAATAAAAAATCAAAAGATCAGAACCTCTACATAAATTTGAACTGAAATGGAAAGTATCTGACTTAAATTTAAATAAAAACGATTTAAATAAAAAATCAATTTATTTGTTTACTTACAAATAATGATTTTTAGCCACTATGTACACTCGCATGTACACGTCCACAAACATGGTTAGAGAGATGTATACCTGGCGAGTGAAACCTGGCCAGTGAGGGCGGATGATATACAGAGATTGGAAAGAGCAGAAAGGATGATGGTTAGATGGAT
>JAQFZK010000412.1:0-11023 GCA_034695905.1 Fridericia nemoralis | reverse complement strand
CTTCCTACGTCACTGGCACTGTGCTGTTGTTTGCGTGTGTCCTATAATATCTTTCAAATCAAAGAAGGGGCTGAGAAATTGACAAATTATCAAATGTTCTTTAACGCCTATAATAATCCTAGCCTCATGTCCGAACTTCTGTTACCAAGGCAGACGAACATCAGCCTAAAGGAAAATGAATAAAATAACGTTTTTAACTCGTTGTGACAGGAATCGGCTTGAATTATCTTATAGGAGTAAATTTATATGAAAATGCATATTTAATAAATCTTTTCCCTGTGCTGACTTGGAACTGACCTAATTTTGAATTAACTAATATTTGCAGAGCTTTAAGCATTTATTTATTTATCTTTGAAATTGTGTTGACTCCATATTTAAATTATATTCTATGTTTAATAAATGCACTTCCACAGAAGCGTAAAGGCGTATTCAAACTCTTTCAATTTAAACTTTTAAACTTAGTAATTGAAATTAATATTACTGTCTATCGCTCACAAATAACTGTCAATACTTAGGCCTATAGGTCTCGTTTAAACCTTTGTACTTCGCAATGTTGTAAATAGAACCGTTGATGTTTACTACAGACACACTAGTCACAGTGGAAGCTGAAACAGCTTATTGTGTCAAGACAACATTCTAGTAGGTTACTCTCGCAGTTTGACATACATGATAACAACTGATGTAGAAATAAAACATAATTAATAATTTATTCTAGTGAGACTGAGTTATTATTTTAAATTTAGTTCTTGCTATTAATAAAGTTACAAAATAAGTATTCAGCGTTGAACGGAATTTTTCTTATAATTTATTATTATATTTATACTTAAAGATACGGCTTTAAACGGAAAAGTCTGTGAATGTGAAGATTTTCTGCAATAACATTATTAGTATTATGACAAATTTTCTATCTGAAATCTTACTTTCATGATAACTTTTATTTCTTTCATAAATTTTAAACTAGAAATATGTTTGTTATAAAGCAAATAAACACAGTAATAAATTACATAATAATCACAGACATTGTAGTAAAAATATAAAACAAGCAAATTATGCTTAAAGCTGGCACAAGAAAACTTGTTCAACGATTGTCTGACAACATGTTCCGACAATGCAAAAAGTTAGCTTCACTAAATGTCGTCGAAGAAAGAAATCTTTCGCTGTTCGCTGGTCGTCCTGGGGCGTTTAGAGAAAAGAATCCACAACAAATATCCTTCCAGAAGCAAACCCAAGCCTCTCGACTAAATGTCAATATAATTACGTCATCCTGTCACTACGTTACAACTGTGGAATCATCAACCGCCTCTCAGCCTAATATCTCTCCAGCCGCAACAGCCTCAGCCGTCGCCGGAGTGCCCGCTGCAGCCCCTACCCCCGCGGCTTCATCGACGACCCCTGCCTGGAACCTCTCAGCGACGACAGTGGTGGAGGCTAGTCTGAGCGCTGAGCGACGGACGTTGGACATCAGCTGGAACGACGGAGAGTCAACTCAGTATCCGTTCATGTGGCTGAGGGACAACTGTCAGTGTCCGCTCTGCTTTCATCAACAAGCGCAGCAGAGAACTCTTCTCTTTCACGAGGTCGACCTCGAGGCCAGTCCTGTGGCCGTTGAGGTTAGTTGATCTCAGTTTTATAATCTATACAATTTTTGTTACGTTTAGTCTTTTGAACATGTTACTTTGCTATATTACTTTTCTTTAATAAACAATCTTGGAAGATCGTTGCTTTACTAGATCTGACGGGGAATTGTTAAATCTGAACTCTTTAAACAAGGACGCTATTACATGCTACTTACATGCTACTTGCTACTTACATGTTACATGCTACTTACATGTTACATGCTACTTACATGCTACTTGCTACTTACATGTTACATGCTACTAATGTGTTACAGACTTACAGTACAATGAGAAGGCTTCGAATAGCCGAAGTCATATAGTATGTAATCCCGACTATATTGTCCTTAAGTTGTAATTACTGATCCAATTCGATATTAACATAGTATATAAAATAGTCGTTCTTTGCTTCATTAGTTCTGTCGTAACATACATGATACATGTGAAATCTATTGCCACTATTAAAGAGCATCGCACTTTATTATTTTTAACTGTTTTTTGTCAAAGCTTCTTATGACTAATTGTAACCATCCAAAATTGTAAACTGCCTCCATCGCCAATGTGAACTATTAGGAACAAACAGTAAAAAATAAGTCTAAAAAAAATTAAAGTTTTCTGGATAAATGTTTAATCAAATGAATCAATACAGTTAGTAATATCGAGTTCCTTTAAAATAAGTACAAATGATCCAGGCTATTTATATCACAGACCGACAGTCGAGTACAACAAGTACTGGTCACGTGGTCAGATGGACACAGAGGCGTCTACGGATATCAATGGCTGCTCGCGCGAAGTTTCAGACAGGCAGAACAAGAAACAAGAGCAAAGTTGTACGGACGATCGCCGAAACTTTGGGGTTCCGATTTCCGTAACCGAATTCCTAGATTTCAATTCGATCAGGTTTCACATTTGAGAATACATTCAGATTTAAATATCCACGCAGATGTGCATATTCAAATACTCGCTTGTATGTTCATTTACATACTGATTTATTAGCAAAAGTATTAGTTAAAACAAAGCGCTACCACATTATCACTTAATCAATAACAAGTGACCATTCAATAAATATGAGCTTGTTTAATAGCTCATATTTTCATGTATATTTTTATATATAATACATATATTGATTTTCTTCATTTCTATAGAAGTAAAGTGTTTGGCGTCCTCTGCGTAGAAGGTTGACTGAGCGATTACCTCTCCCTCAGGCCTTCAGCCGAGCACCAGCAGAGCTAAGACGTTCACAAAGACGGGGGCGGTTCCAGTGAGCCCGTCGGTTTACTTTCGTAGCTCGCCAGCTACTACCAAATTGAATACTTCGTTAAACAGAGGCAAAGAGAGAACAAGTGTGATTAAGCTTGGAGAAGTAACTCATCCAGGTTGAGAATCGAACCTTCATTTTTCAGTTTGTACAATGATAATTATTATTAATATAATATTATTAATAGTATATCGAATGTTTTCGTAACTAAAAATTATATGCATAAGAGTTTATAAGACAGATTGTTTGCTTGAATTATTTGGTACTTATCAGAGAGCTTGAGCCGGCTGTGGTCGCTCAAACCACACCAGCATAGTCTTGTCTGTACAGGTCTACAGCAGCAATCGCTGGATTAGAGGCTCAATTATTGTGTACAAGTGGATACGCTCTTTGTACTTGGTCGTGTTGTTTTCCATCTTGTGTTGTTTTTCTGCACTTTAACATTGAATACATCAGTTCAAATAAATTGACATCCGTTGAAAAGCACTTGTAGATTTGACCAAAACAAATATTTTACTCAATTATTATGATATTTGATGTTGGAATAAATTATTAAATACAAGATTAATTCTTCAATTTCAATAATAGATTTTTAGATATTTAAAAAATCAATCGAACAAAGCAATGTTTTTTAATAACGACTATAATTATAGACAATAACTTACTTTTAATTACATACAAAGACAATTTAGGCCCTGCATAATATATATCACATATATATATAAGTATATATGTAAATGATTTATATACATAAAATATATATATTATTCATTTGGAAAACGTGATTATTTGTGCATATCGTCGTTTAATGTGGTATCTTACTTAGAGTTGTAAACGTAAATATATTTACATGAAATCTAAATCACATTAACAATAAATATTCAATATATTATGCAATATTGTTTAATCTACTTGCTCAAGTTGTTATCAATTTACATACATTGTCTAGACTCTAGACTATTAAATTAACATCACGATTAACATCATTACTTTCACTGCCACGTATTTCAGTTGATAAAAGATGAAAGAACGCAGTACGAATGGATCACAAATCTAGAAGAGACATCATTCGCCATCATCACAAATGCACCGAGGAAAATGGGTGCCATTAAACAAATTGCTGACGTCACGGGTTTTCTTAAGAACACACACTATGGGTAAGCAATTATTTATATGCATTTCAGAAGTAATATTTAACTTCATATATGAGAATATTTAACTCAGCCTAGTGCTGTAAAAGTAAAGTTTTGTTGTTTAACGACGCATTTCATATCGAAGATGATTTGCGTCGGATTTGAACCCGGGTCGCCGGATTGCAAGGCTTGATTGCTATCCATTACACCACAGCGACCTGTTCTCAACAGGTCTAGTGTTGACTCGGATCACAGGCAGTTCTGGTTAGAGACGCCTTAGTGCTGGTCAACAGTAAAGTTCTGCTTGTAAGCTGCTACAGTTTTTAGAGCATCAAAAACATGAGTCATGGATCAGTGTCCCTTTGAGGATGTTAAACGCTTCTTCGAAATATTTGTTGATATTCGTGCATAAATTTTGTTTAAATTTGTTTGCTCTCAGATCAGATGGGGTGTGAAAACGTAGAATTATGTTATTGCGAGTTTATTGTCTAGAAAATTGGTGCGAAAAATCTGAATTGCATTAAGCAGGCTGTCAATTAATTTCTTTATTTTTATTTGTTTGTTAACTTTAAACAATTACTGGAATATTTTTCAGATGTAAGTTGGTGATCAGCTCAGATAAAATTCTAGTGATTTTCTCTGATTACCTATAAATTGTGTTTGTAATCGGATTGATGAATTATTTTGAAATAAATAATGATGATAATGATGATGATGGCGACTTGTTCGGTCGTGAAAAAATTTGTATTGGTTTTCAAAAATATTTCCACACTTTAAGAGTGAACATTTCATAAATCACGAGCAACATATGAATTCTTTATAGCTCATTTCGCTTTCCAAATGTGTAACACCAGCTTAGTAATAAATTCTACATTATTTTTGCAACGATCCCACATTGTAGTCGTTTTACAATTTGATTTTTTCTGCCTTTTAAACTTAACATCTACTTCCACTAACATCTACTCTCACTAACATCTAATTTCACATAATGCGCAGTAAAGAAATGCTACATACATACATACATACATTCACTAAAATCTACTCTCACTAGCAACCACTCATTAACATCTACTCTCACTAACATCTACATTCACTAAAATCTACTCTCACTAACAACCACTCATTAACATCTACTCTCACTAACATCTACATTCACTAACATAAACTCTCATTAATGCGCACCTTTTTTGGTATTTCGCACCTTCGCATGTCATTGTTATTGACACACACTGGTGCGTAAAAAATGCAAAAGACATGTATATACAACATTTGTTTATAAAAAAGTTATATACAACATTTTAGCTAAAAAGGTCCTGTTCGTTACAGAAATACTTCTGTAGTTCAAACGGAACACCAACCAACGAACATAGCGTTCACCACGGACACTCTGGTGCTCCACAATGATATGCCTTACGTGAGCTTCGTGCCAGGGGTTTGTCTATTCTTAGAATTCTTGCAGTTTATCAATTGAAATTATTAATCTAAATTTTGTTTATAATTGTAAAATAGTCATTGTTTATTTAGAAGCATTAGTATTCGTTTTGACAAAAGTTTTGCTGAACAATTATAATGAGTCTTGTTATTCTTCGGTTTTATCTGCTGACAGTGACGGATCTAGGGGGGCCCGCCCCACCGCCTTAAGCCGAATTATTTTTATTTTTCCCATACAAAAATTGCATTTGTAGGGCTCGAGCCCCCACTTAGGCCGAAAATTGTTGAATTTGCAAGACGGGCCCCCCTTACAAAATTGCTGGATCAGCCCCTGCCTGTTGAGTAACCTAACCAGAGAATGTTCGCTAAAAACAAATGCTTACGCTGTAGGTGCAGCTGACACATTGTATCGAGCAAGCTTCTGGTGATGGCGGTAGAAACGTATTTACGGATGGATTTCAAGTTGCAAAACAGATGCGCGAGGAAAACCCGGATCAGTTTCGCACACTTACAACGAGCAAGATAGATTTTCATGACACTATCTTTCAAGACAACTGTCTCAAGCATCATTATCTATTTAGACAACCTACCATTAGGTTTGAAACTATTACTCTTTTGTAAAAAAAGAGTATGTTTTAGTAATAAATTATATATTAATTGTGTAGTAAAAGTTTGAAATAATTATTTTGTTTAACGATATCTGTGTTTTATTGCGCCCCCTCAATATAGTTATCGTTATCGACTACATGTTTATTATTTTTCAGGGCCCTTTAACTGCATTAAAGGGATTATTTATAGCGTTTAGGTTCCCGATTGTCTAAAATCGAGAATTGATCATTCTAAAATAAAACTTAGTGCAATCACCTGAGGACCGTAAAGAGTTTCACAGAATTTCGGTTAGTTAGTTGCATTTTTACTAATTTCGAAGTTTAAAATGAAGTGGTAATGAAATTAATTGATTCACGTGAAATGTCTTTTAAATAAGTAATTATTAATTGCTTAGAATGAATTCAATATTTTATTATTTGCTGAACTTATGTAGAGTTTTTCCAACATTTATTAAAAAGAGTAAAGCCTACATATTTATTTTTTGAAAATATGCATTTTTCAATATACTGCGATATTTTATTTCAATACTTTTTCAATTGGATTATTCATTTAGATTTTGTACAGCAATTACTTGACAGAACGGCTTCAGAATCAGTTGTAAACTTAAAACATTTCTGTGCAATTGTTAAATTGTTTGATTGTTGACATCCAGGCTCTTTTAGTTTGAATGGTTCGTACGAATTCGCCCCCCTCTCACCCCCCCCCCCCCCAGGACCCCCCTCAACCCCTCCCCCGCCAGGTGAGATTATGTTTTTTACAATAAAGTCAGCTCTGGAAAATAAACAAGTTCAAAAGGTTCCCATCAAGCGGTCTGATGAATTCATCGGAAATAAATGGTCCGCTTTTGGTCCAAACAAAATCACCGCCTCCACGATGCTTGTTACGCTCCTGACATCTTGTAACCTGTAGTTGTTATTTATTTATTGTTCCGTTATTTATTGTTTTTATTTTATTTATTAACTGTTCCGGATCGGACATCTTGGAGTCTAGTTGTTATTGATGTACAGTGTGAACGAAGATGGCGAAGTATATCGCGTTGCGTTCAGCGTCCACGGCAGGGACAGTTATCTTCGTCTGCCACTCGACCAGGTGGAACCGTTCTACGCGGCGCTCAGATCGTTCGTCAAACTGCTCTACGATCCTCGCAACAGAATCGATCTGAAGCTCGAACCTGGTCTGTCTGCGATTTACTGTAGTTTGGTCTTGAAAAACAAACTAAAAATAAAAGAAAGCAACAGTTTTTTGTTCGGTTAAAGTAAGCCTAAGTGTTAGCAATATAAAAATCTGTCAATAACAATTTATTGTACCCAGTCGTCAAATTAGACCGGATGAGGAGAGGGGCCCAAAGTGAGGAGGGGTTTTCAAAAATTGTAAGAAGTTTTAAAGAAGAGGGGACTTTTAATGTTAAAAGTACCATAAATTTGAGAGAGGGGGGGGGGCAAAGCAATACATTTTCGGAGGAGTCCCGAGCCCCCTTACTCTAAGCGCTGAAGGTACCGGTAATTAGATGTTCATTTTTTCTACTTTCAATGGAGTTTGAGGTAATTTTGTGTACGATTTAACTACGATGTATATGTTTTCATATGTACTAAAGTCAGAACTTGAAAACACCAGGCGATGCATTTACGATGCTCCCTTGTGCAAAAGAAAAATAAATTACTAAAACATGCAAGACTGATAAAACACAGAATGTTATTTTGTATTCAGGAGACATAGTGACGTTTGACAACTGGCGTGTGCTGCACGGTCGCAGGGGTTATGAGCTGAGACCGGGTGACTCGAGAGTTCTACAGAACGGGTACATCGACTGGGATGACATGCGTTCAAGGAGGAGAGTACTGAAAGGAAATCTCGGAATAGCTGATGAAGACTATTGACACAGAGAATTCAGGAACTTTATTTAAACTAAGAATTGTAATTAACTGTAATGTTTTTTTTCAAGTTCAACGACTTTCACAAATCGATAATACGTTTTATTCGTGCCCGTGATATTTAAAAAATTTGTAGCAATTGCTATCGTGAACAAAAAGTAATAAATACCAGATCTAAGTCATTTGCAGAGGCACCGACTTTTGTAACATATCACTGGAGCCGGAGAAATTTATATAAATAAAATGAATTACCATAAAATACTGCATACTGCATATAATTTACTAAGCAGGTGAGTTGTGTGAGAAATACATACTATATATTTTAGAAAATAGTAATAAAATTCTTGTCTTAGGCTTGAAATGAAAAGAAAATGGTAGAAATAATTTAAATGTAATTTTGGTATCATACATACCGTTTTGATATTATATACAAGGTTGTACTATTAATGGATTTGTGGTTTTGACGCCATTACTTCAAAATCTACTGGTGTTATTAGCTACTGGATCGGGTTTTTTCCTGTACCCGGTGCCAGAACCAACGCAGCCCCTGTGTAGTCGGTGACTGTACTATTATTTGTGATGATTAGATATGTACGAGTCGACATTTAGTCTTGTAGTCAATATGCTTTGACAATTTCGTACAATTACATAATGTAATTACTCAAAAAATACATAAGTACGTGGCGATGCTGTTTCAATAAAGCTTATTATCTATGCTCTAAAGTATGTAATGATTTGGAAATGCAGTTAAACGTTAATTGTCAAATTGTGTTTGTTTGTAAGTTCACATATGTTTTGTTTATTGTCCAATAACTTAGTTGTATGCATGTCCCATAGGCTGCTAATGAAACATAGTCCAGTACTCATACGATATGTTGAGTTAGTGTTACCGTTGACTTCACTGGTGTCCAGAGCTTGCCCTTCCTTATAAGCAATTATTCAACGTTCATGTATGTGTGTGTGTGTGTGTGTGTGTGTTTGTGTGTGTGTTTGTGTGTGTGTGTGCGTAATGCACAGATATGAAAATCATCTCTGCTCTAGGTAGTTGGAAAAGCCTGAAAAGGTAAAATTGTAAATCTGAAAGAAAATTCGAAGAGGCCGAGCAATATCGAACCGGATATCTCTCGAATGCAACTGCAAGCTTTCATCTAGGCACTCTATGCTTTCGATCAATGGGACCGCTTCCAATAATTTTTTCTAACGTTTGATAAACATAGCGTTCTACTCAAATTGGTAGACAAACCATTTATTTATAACCAAAACAATTGCATTTGATAGTATGAGTAGTACAATAAATTCTAGAATAAATTCAAGAATAGCAACATTAGCATACAAAGTTTTGCAGAAAAAGCAATCAAGAAGCTTTCAAGCTCGTAACCAGCCTCTTCGCAATGGGGGCTCGTCAGGACCAACAGTTGACCTTGCGGAGTTCGTCCGGTCACTTTTTGGACGTTTTAACTTTTTTAAACTTTTGTCATCTCCAGAGCTGACCATATGCTACCAAAAACGGTCTTTTTATCGCAATTTTCAAATCTACTGGAATTTGTTTTGTAACAGTCGTTCTTTTTTCAAAGCTGGTCAAATATTATTTATTTATTGTGCACCCCTTATTTGAAACAACCTGCATGAATCTATTCCTACTCCTTCTAAGTTTAATTTCTTTTCTAAAACGGCCGAGAACACATTTGTATCCACCTTAATTTTATTCATAATGTGTCGCTTCCAAATGGACTGATATTACGGTTAGTTGCTGAACCTGTTTTGACATCTTATCATTCGCCGATATTGTCATAAGATAGAGTGGATCATGGCAGTGTCAGTATTGGGAGTAATCGATATCATAAAGAAGACTGAAAATGACGTTAAACCATATATGTACCATACATCCAAATGTACCGTTTCAAAATATCAATTCTAACCAGTTATACTTGAATACAATACTGATTTATTGTATTGTTTAAATTGACATCGTATTGATTTTATATGATCGCCCATAATAATTATTATTTGCATCGTTAATTAACACACAGTGTTCAAAACACAAACAAAAAATAAATAAGAAAACAAGTAGAGAAAAAAGAGAAACCTATCAAACAGTAGAATGTCAGGACAAGTACGAAATCGTACAGATTTTGTACTTTGTTCTGATCGTTGTTAAATTGATCGTTGTGTGTAAATGTAGAATTATGATAATGGAGGTTTGATGTAATAAAAGCTTGATGTTTAGAACACAACGGTTTGAGGTAAAATTGTTACAACACAACGGTTTGAGGTAACAATTGCATAGTACTGGCACATATATTTATTACGCAAATATTGAAAATTATCTGCGTAAGAAAAACATTGCCAATTTGATGTATAAATATTTTCGTACATTAGATAAAAGAGTAACAATTACGAAATAAAAGGAAGATTCCTTAAAACTTGGGCTCGTGGTGTTAATTTTGTGCAATATAAATAATACATACGTGAACAATTAGGCAATACCCAGAAAGCTAGAAAGAAGACGGAACATGCACATTTGTTTTAAAAGTGGTATTGTTAATGATTTTTTGATTAATTTAATAATCTGAAATTTCTTTTAAAAAATCGTTTTTAACTTGTTTCTCTTGTTCTTAAAAATTAAAACTAATGCCTGTTTAGGTTGCAGTGTTTAACTACAACATATTTAATGTTGTTAGCACTAACTTTTCATACAACCGATGACGTCACCGGCACGTGACCTACTTAAGGAAAGTAGCCCATTCAAAGGGCACGTAGGGGTAGGCCGTCAGCCCAAATTCAAACATAGTTTTTTAATTGTATGTTTCTTCTCATTCTATTTCTTTGACAGTACCTTTCACTGTCTCCTGTACAGAATATCCTGTGTGAATTTTATTCACACGATCATGACGCGATGTGATGAAACAACTGATCTTCAAACTCTGGTTGTTGTTCAAGCTTCACTGGACAAACCAAAGGGATAAAACCTTTAATTTGTTAGTCAACGGTTAAATTCATCATTTGTAACAATACACATTTACAATTCATTTGCAATCAGGGCGGATCCAGGAATTTAATAAAGGGGCGGGGGGCCCGAAAAAAATACTGGCGGTAGTTCACAAGTCA
>JAQFZK010000411.1:0-11024 GCA_034695905.1 Fridericia nemoralis | reverse complement strand
TTTGTTTTAATTTTATATATTTTTAAATATAAATGTAAGAGTATCCAATGACAGACTATTAGCAATGGAAGCATATGTGTCATGAATCTCATGATACCTGCTCAGTTCTCAGTGCCTTGTACACTTCTCAAATGTGCTTACAGTTCAGTGCCTGAAGATTTATGTATTTACGCCGTTGTTGTTCATCGTTACCTGAAAGATATAGATGGATATTGTTAGCTAAACTTTGTTTATATGCTGAAATATGTCAAAATAAAATGGTGTATCTTATAAGAATAAGTTTTTGTCTTCAATCAGTTAGTTGGCTGATAATTTAATAGTCATTACAGTCGTATTTTATTAATTACATGTGTAGTCATTATAATGTAGGTGTAACGCTGTTAATCACACCTTTCATATAACACGTGGAGTCATTATATTATAGGTGTAAAGCTGGTGGTCACACCTCTCATATAACATGTGGAGTCATTATGTTGTAGGTGTAACGCTGGTGGTCACACCTCTCATGTAACATGTGAACTTGAACATATAGTGTGTCATGTTAGTATAATTAATTTATCTGTGATTCACATTTTATTTATTTAATGGGCACTATATACTTGTATTTTGTGCTTTGTTCTGTGACATTGTATTTGTTTATTGTATGTATATGTTTGAATGTGTAAATAATGTGGAGTCATTATATTATAGGTGTAACGCTGGTGGTCACACCTCTCATATAACATGTGGAGTCATTATATTGTAGGTGTAACGCTGGTGGTCACACCTCTCATATCCCTGATGGAAGATCAACTGGTCGCGCTCGAGTCCCTGTCCATCCCAGCGTCGTGTCTGAACGCATCCAGCTCCAAGGACGAAGTAAAGTCTGTGTTGGACAGTCTGACTGACCACGCAGCCGTCATGAAGCTACTGTATGTCACTCCTGAGAGACTCGCGAAGAGCAAGAGACTGATGAGCAAGTTGGAGAAAGGCTGTGAGTCTGGGCTGCTGGCGAGGATTGTCATTGATGAAGTGCATTGCTGTTCACAGTGGGGACATGACTTCAGACCTGGTATGGGCTACAGTCTATACATTACATTGTGTACATTGCATGATATGCATTACATAATATGAATTACAGTGTATGCATTACATTGTATACATTGCATTGTTTATATTACATTGTATGCATTGCATTGTATACAATCCATTATGTACACAACATTGTACACTATACGGTCCATTGTTTGCAATTAAATTTTATATTCTACTGCTACTGTATGAAACTCTGAATACATTTAATTTGGTAAGATATTGTACCTGACATTTGTACTAGATTGTACATTTGTACAACGTCCAACCTGTGCTTGCGCAGAGAAAGCAACGCTAAACTGTTGATGATGTACATTTTGAAATTATACAACTGTGTGTGTGTATTGTGTGTGTACGTTCACAGACTACAAGTTTCTGGGAGTGATGAAGAGACAGTTCCCACGCGTGCCCTTGCTGGGCCTGACTGCCACAGCCACACACTCAGTGCTGAGTGATGTCAAGGACATTCTGGGCATGCATGACCCGGCTGAGTTCAGATCTCCCATGGATAGACCCAATCTCTACTATGAGGTTGGATGATTGAACTATAGCTATAACTATATTAAAACCAAAAACTCTTTAAATAAATTCTTTAAATAAAGGTTTGGATATTGAATTAAATTGTGAAATTTAAGGTTTTTATATTGAACTGGCACTTCAATTTTAAGGTTTGGATATTGAAATAACTCTACTGAACTAACTTTTGAACTATTAGGTTTGAATATTGAACTAACTCTATTGAACTAACTCTTGAAATTGTATTAGGTTTGAATATTGAACTAACTCTTGAAATTGTATAAGGTTTGCATATTGAACTAATTCTTGAAACTGTATGAGGTTTGGATATTGAACTAACTCTTGAAATATGAGATTAGGTATTGGATTAACTCCTTAAATATTTGAATTCACTTTTTAATGAAACTGTTTGTGTACCGGTACCCAATTAATCTGTGTACCGGTACTCAATTAATCTGGGCATAGAGATCTCTCTGTCGCATCTACAGTCACAACTAATTGTCATTGCATCATAGTTGTAATAAATGGTTATAATAGTAGCTTTCTAAACACTGTGTGTGGCTACAGAATAAAGTTTGGGTGAGGATTAAGAACAGATTGGGAACTATTTTCTGTGTAGGTGCAATCAAAGCCTGCATCCTTGGCAGAGTGCATGGACTGTATTCATGCGCTGATCACTAACCGATTCAAAGATCAATCCGGTTTGTATCGTAGGTGAGGCTTAAGGTAGTTGGGACTTAAGGTAGGTGAGGCTTAAGGTAGGTAAGGCTTAAGGTAGGTGAGGCTTAAGGTAGGTGAGGCTTAAGGTAGGTGAGCTTAAGGTAGGTGAGACTTAAGGTAGGTGAGGCTTAAGGTAGGTGGGACTTAAGGTAGGTAAGGCTTAAGGTAGGTGAGGCTTAGGGTAGGTGAGGCTTAAGGTGGGCGAGGGTTAAGGTAGGTAAGACCAAATACAGAGTTATTTGGAGAAATAACTTATCACAGAAATGTTCAACCTGTGAAAGCATGGGAGTATGTACATATGTAAATAATAATAAGAATACTCTTCTTTTAATATCACAACATGACAGATCATAGTTGTTTACAATAAGTACACAGTTATACAGTTAAGTTCATCAGATTGCGCTACTACTGTGCATATGATTTTACAAACATAATAATTTTACAAATATTTATTTAACTATGGTGATATTTCTTCTCTATTTGTTTACTTGTTTGAATACGAATGTGTGTAGGCATTTGTCTGTCGGTATGTATCTGTGTTTACTTGTATCTATGCATGTATGTTTGTTTGTGTGTGCTTGTATGTATCTGTGCCTGTATGTGTGAGTACTTTCATGTATCTGTGCATGTATGTGTGTAATTGTCTGTATCTATGCTTGTATATTTGTGTGTACTTGTATGTAGCTGTGCAAGTTTGTGTGTAATTGTGTGTATCTATGCTTGTATATTTGTGTGTACTTGTATGTATGTGTGCATGTATGTCTGTAGGTATCATCTACTGTCTCTCTCAGAAGGACACGGAGACGGTTGCCATGGAGCTGAGACGGCGTGGTCTCCGTGCCGACTGTTACCATGCCAACATGGTCGCCGAGCAACGGACAGCTGTGCACAGAAAGTGGTCGACAAACAAGCTTCAGGTACGTACAGTGCACCTGTTACACACCGTATTTGTCTTCTTGCTTTATTGAGTGTGTTGGGTGGTATATCTTTGGCTCTTGGTACAAGAGCATCTCATGTTGACTACATCATAGCTTCCCAATTAGTTCAGCTTGGCGGACTGGTAGAAAAAGTATCTATTGCAGCAAGGACCGGCGGTGCGAAATACTTGACGAGGGGGGGGTGGTAACGGTCGACAAAATACCTGACTAGAGGGGGGGGGGAGGTGGGGGTAGCAAAAATACCTGAGGAGCGAGGGGGGTAGCAGCCAACGAAAATATCTCACGAACGGGGGAGGGGGGACAGTGGCGGCCGCCGATAAAATAACGGTCGACGTATGAAATAAATAATTATTAATTATATATGGTGCTTAGAAATTCAATACAAAAACCGGGAATCCTTATTTTGTTTTAATTTTTAATTTGTTTCTTAAGTTTGTTCTTTTCTTTTTTTAAACCATGCTGCCAGCCAGTCCACGGACCCGCAGCGTTGATACCGCGGACCGGTAAGGGTCCACGGATCACCATTTCGGGAAGCACTGGACTATATGAAGAACTGTTTGAGTCTTTGTTAATGCTAAAGATTATTCACTAACTCTAAGTCTGACTCTTAGTTTTCACTTATAGCATACTTTGTGATATTAGTGAATTTGGCAAAAACATTCAAATAGAAACCAGATAGTTAATGCTATTAATAGAAACCGAACATAGGTTTAATATACAGTGCATTGACAAAATAGAGAATTTAGTGGAATTTAACCTTATAGTGATACCAGCAGTTCTCAAAATGGTTGATGTTAAGAAAACTTTATGTATTATTAACAGTTGTAATTTTTTAAAATAGTAATTAAAGGCGTTTTTTGGTATTGCATACAGGTGGTGGTGGCAACGGTAGCGTTTGGTATGGGCATAGACAAGCCAGACGTGCGCTTTGTCATACATCACTCCATGAGCAAGTCTATGGAGAACTACTACCAGGAGAGTGGCAGGGCTGGTATGTGCACCATTACTACAGTCTATATCTGCTATAATTACTACTATATTAAGAGTAATCTGTAATATTACATTTTAAATCTTTAATATTACCGTACATTAAGAGTAATACTTTATTATTGATAGTCTAGTATTGTAACCAATATCAAATACGCACACACATACTGCTGAATAGCGTGTTGAATTTTAATATTAACAACTTGTTGTGACTGATTTGGTAGATGCAGTTTGTTGAGTTATTTAAGTGATATATGATTAGAGAAAGGTAGTGAGTTGAAAGAGGTCCGAGTTTGTATGCAGCTGTGTTAAAGTGTACAAGGATTGACTCTGGCTTGTGATGTTGTAGGTTTAGTAGTACACCCAGGCCTAGTCCGTGTTGGACATTTCTTTGTCACTTTGTCACTTCACAGAGTCTTTCACTTTTCATTTAGAGATATATATTAAGTGAAATGTTTATAGATATTTGTGATCCGAGTGCTTCAAGGAGTTTACTCTACTTAATGATGAACAGCTTTTCTTATAATTGGGTGTGTCTCTTTATTTTAATTACCTTTTGATTAGCTTGTGATTTCTGATATTTCTTATGTTTTTATTTTTATCTTTTGACATTTTTGAATGTTTTAACATTTATCTAAGAAGTTTATGCGTAGTTTTTTGTAAATATTTCCTTTTCTGTGTTTTAAATGCAGATAATGAGGCGATGATATGCATAACAAATGTGCTTAGGGTACTTATAAGAGAAATACTGTAGTAAATAAAGGTGTGTGCGAATATCTTGCACAGGTAGAGACGATGGAAGGGCAAGCTGTATTCTGTTCGCTGGCTTCTCTGATGTCTTCCGTCAGAGTTCAATGGTCTTCACTGAGAGGACCGGTCTTGAGAAACTCTATAGCATGGTCTCATACTCATACGAGCTTTCTACGTGAGTATTTTCCATTTTACGTTTTTTGTTCTTTTCTTATTGTCAATGGGTACCTTCAGTGCTGGCAGACAAGGTATCTTCCACTTGCATTTCCTTTTGGCTCTCACTTCAGTATTATCTTTTCATTCTAGTCTTTGTGTATTTTATTCGAGTTGTGCGTTATTTACTCCGTTTTATTGAAAGTTTTCTATTGTTCTTCCTTTATTTACTCAAATTGTCTGCCCTACAGTTGTATTCTTTCTTGACACGTATAGCGTTTCATGACAGGATTGTTTTTGTACCTTCTCAGTCAACACCGACCATTTCACATTTGTGATGAAACAATTTATTTTCCAGTAAATTTTCAATATTTTCTTTAACTTATGTTGTGTTTTATTTGAAAAAGAAATAGTAATGAGCAGTAAACAGATGTTTCAAGTGTCATCTTTGTGATTGTAGAGAGAAAGAGAAAGTGTGTCATTGTTGTTTTGTTGTTGTGTGACAGATGTTTCAAGTGTCATCTTTGTGATTGTAGAGAGAAAGAGAAGAAAGTGTGTCATTGTTGTTTTGTTGTTGTGTGACAGATGTTTCAAATGTCATCTTTGTGATTGTAGAGAGAAAGAGAAAGTGTGTCATTGTTGTTTATTGTTGTGTGACAGATGTAGGCGCAGTCTCATCTCTCGTCACTTCAGTGAGTCGGAGAGAAGTGAGAGATGTGAGCAGATGTGTGATCACTGCGATTCACTCAACACACGTAAGTGACGAGATGTGTGAGTGTGTATTGTGTGCATGTGTGTGTGTTTCTTGTGTGTTTGTCTATTGCGAGTGTGTGTGTGTGTTTGTGTGTGTGTTGTGTGCATATGTGTGTATCTATATTATGTGCAATGTGTGCATGTGTGTGTGTGTTGAGTGTGTGTTCTGTGTGCGTGTGTGTTGTAACACATTGCTATATTAGATTTTATTTATTGTCTAGTACAGTAGGACTTCACGTGATTTAACGTTAGTTTCTGTTTCAGTACAACTTTTTAATATATTATTTAGTGTAGTGATTTCTTTGCAATTTTCTAAATTATACGCCAAGTATGTTAACTATGATGTTGTGGAATTGAACAGTCGTGGATTTAATGTCCTATTGTCATCTGAATTATATAAAATAAATCGACGAATTAACTGCTAGATTTAATTTATAATATTTAGGATTTTGAAACAATTGTTGAGTTTTACTTCAACCACTTCTTTGCACACCACTATTAAGTTGTGTCTGTTGTTTGATAACTATTTCATTTCATAGAAGGACTATTTTATTGTTATTGATATTTTGATTTGCAACATTTTTATTTTTGGAAAGAAAATTTATGTAAAAATTAAAGGAAAATTAAAATATAAGAAATATTTTTCGTAATTAATCAGCAGCTAGTATGCTTCCATATTAAAAAGTTTAACATTTGTTCACAAGTGTTTAATTATGACAAAAATATAATATCGTTCTTATACCATTTGTTCTATTATTGCTCTTTTACTTATCTATTTCAAAACTATGCTGTGGCATATAGCTCTTGACATTTAAATTCTGCATTAGTTTTTTGTATTTTCTCTCGTATGATCATCTTTAGCTAAAGAATGTTCATGATCATTAGTGTTCTTTGAGATTTTGCACTGCCTGAATATGTTCATGTTGTTAAGGACACCACAATAAAAAACACAACCTGAAATGTGTTTAGGCAAGGAAAGGCGTTCGGTGCAAAACTATGCTCCAACCAAGAATAAATATTGCAATGGGAAATGTAAAAAATTATTCAGGCACTATCCATTTTGCCTGGTGGGTCCTTTCCTGGTGTATCCTTCGTCTGACTCGTTAAGGCAAATTAAGGCCTTGAAGGTAATTGAAGTCCATGATAGAGTTATCTGGAGAAGATAATTCTATGGGGAAGGTCCAACCTGTTCTAGCATATAAAACATATAAAACGATGCTAATGATACTAATTTTTCATGAAGAAACTTCATTTCATGTATTCTTGTGTAGCTAGGGAACAATGACAGGACCTGTTTGTTTTGCTTGTAGCTAATATCACACACACCGAAGTGACCCACTTTGCTCGTGACCTACTTTCCATTCTCACCCAGGCTGTGACCTTTGACCAGCGCTTGACCCCATTGAAGCTGCTCGATGCCTGGCTGGGGAAGGGTGGGCAGGCCCTGGGTAAACTGAGGGGGGCAGGGGAACTCCCCCGGATCAGTCGCAGCAATGCTGAGAGAGTTATAGTCCACCTGGTAGTGCAGGAGTACTTGAAGGAAGACTTTCACTTTACACCATACAGCACTATCAGCTACATACTACCAGGTTTGAGGCTTTTTAAACTTTGTAGTATTATGTCAAAGTTAATCTGGGAAAAAAGCATCATATTCCCAAAGAAGGCAACAACGCCTGAAAATAAACATATTTAATTTTAAAATGAACTATCTAGCAAAATTGTGCAAAAATTAGTACGTTGATTTAACTCGACGACACATTATTGATATTTACCTTTTCTCATTAAAAGTGGAGGGTCAAGATACTCCAATTAGCTACAAGTTGTTGACGTTAAAATGCACATTGTTTTTTACGCTATATTTTGCAGGTGATATGATTCGACATTGGAATAAATTGTATGCTAATGACACATTAGACATTAATGAGAGACACCTTTTATAGAGCAAATGTTAATGTGCTTTTATACAGTTTACTACTCCTAAGGGTGCTATGTAAATGGTGTGTATATTTGTGTGTGTGTGTGTGTGTGTGTGGATGTCTGTCTGTGTCTGTGTGTCTATCTCTGTTGTTGTCTCTGTGATTTATGTAGGTCCACGCTCCACTCTGCTCAAATCGACCAATCACACTATCTTTATCAACCTCGTAACCATGGCGGCAGGAAAAACAAAAGCTCGGGGAAAACCCATGATTTCCAGCAGCCAATCTAAAGATTCAACAGACAAATCGGTGAGCGATGATGGAAGAAAGAAGAGAAGAAGAAATGAAACGTTAAATGAGTCCTCTGCCATGAGCCGTGTGGAGGAAAACAAAACGGTATCCGACGTAAATGCATCTAATTCATCCAGTCGTGCAGCTGCTACATCAGATTCTACTGATGATAAAGATACCATTTCTGACAATGATGATGATGATGATGACGATGACGTTGATGATGATGATGATTTTTTATTGACAACGAACAGGAGAAGTGGAAGTCTTAAGAGGAAAGCAACCATAGTCATAGATGATGACAGTGGTGATGAGACTGTGTAGGTAACATTGCATATCAATGTGTGTCACTTAGACAATGTAGGATAACTACAATGTAGGATAAAATTTAATATAGTTGTCTAAACGTGTCAGTTAATAAATGGTGGAAAGTTATTTTCAAACACTTCATTGTAGATGTTTTGAATTCTCTTAAAAAAATATTAAGACTAATACTCAAATCTTAATAATTAAAACTAATAATTGTTTGGAAACGATTTAATCTATTAATGGCATTTTAAAATAACAATTATATTTTTCTTGGCTTTTATTTAGATAATTATAAAATCTAACACACAAAGTTATTTTCATAATGTACAAATTTCGAACTTAATTAACTATTAAACTAACTACACAAACACAGTATTATATAGTTCTATTTATTGAATCCCGTAATGCAAAATAGAAAAAGAATAACAAATGAATAAATAATTAAGGAATGTAGTAAAAATAACTGATTTTTAATAACTAAGATTATTTTGCATCATTTAGGTGTAATTATTTTATTAATAGCTCAATGCTATTTGAAGAATACAATAATCTCAAACTTGACTACCAAGCCAGTTACATGCAACAGTCACATGACAGTCCATTAGCCATTAAATTCAGAATAACACTAAATATAGTTCATACATATCCAGGCAAGTTAGGGTTTGTGTTATGGTTATTTTATGGGTAGGGTTTGGTTAGTTAGGATTAGGGCACGTATGGTTAGGGTTAGGGCTAGAATTAGAGTTAGTTTATATTCGTATGAAATTGCAGAAATACTTTTGTATGCATACGCATGTTTTAAATACACAGACAATGTTATTCTGCATTTAATGCATAGTGGACAGTTCTCTTCAATGGATTTCATCATAATTCTCAATTGCCTGGCAAACCATCTAGAAAATGATACAGCAGTCGTTTCACAGCTGCCCAGACAGACAGAGACTGTGTGGTAGAAAGTATTAACTTGCAAGTGTCTGCACTGGCTTGCAGGTCCTAGCTCTTTCATTAACTCTACAATACAGACTCTCATAATTTCACGGACCTAAGACTCTTTAGAATGTACATACCTGTGTATTTCGCACTTCTTATGCACCAGTGTGTGTCGACAAAGTTGACATTCGAAGGTGAACATTTAACAGTGAAATTAAAAACGATAGAGAGTTAGCCTCGTTAGTTTGTTGCGTGTTTCCTCTTGCGTGAGGGATCGTAGGTTCAATCGTCGACCATGCTGAGTTGCTCTGATAAGCTTAGGCGTGTCTGATCTCCCTCTTGTTTGTCTGTTCGTAAAGGCAATAAATTTGTTAGTAGCTGATGAAAGTAGTAGTAAGTAGTAATTCAAAAGAAGAACTAAAGTAGGAATGAGTAGTTAGTAGGAGCTCATAAAATGAAACTGGTATTCGCATCATGCACTGTCCCGTCTCTGTAAACATCGCAGTTCAACTGGCGTCAGGTTGAAAAACTGAGTGGGAAATCAGCATACGGGTAACCTTCTCTGTAATAGAACCCACAATACTTTTAATGTTTTAGTTGGATGAGAGGGCTTTGTATTAATAATGCAGTAATAAGAAAGCAGTATAATATTTAACTCGCCATTAGCATAATTGTTATATGTAAATATTTGCGGCTTCTAGAAAGTGACAGTAATTTGATCAAACTTGTAATGTTTCAACTTTTGAGATTGCAATCTCCGTGAATTTGCATGCAACTTAAATATTTACAGAAATTGTACGTTACTGCACTTTCTAAGTAAAATAAAGGTGTTTCTATAACTTTGATGTTTTTTGTGATGTTTTTTCTTCTTTAATCCAACTTTCTGTGTTGTCCGTCCCTTTCTTTCGACGCGACGCTATCCCACTCTCGGATAAAAGTCGACCGATAAACTAATTTGCATCGGTTCTTTCTGATAGAATCTGCAGAAATGCGTTTTTGACAATCCCAACGAAGCGTCGTCGACTGCTGTATCAATTGCATCGGGAACGCGATAGGAATCTGAAACGTGTCTCGGGTAAACGAAGTTACTGCAGGCAACACAAGCGGCAGCTTGACTATCACGTGATCTGAGCACGTGATGTAAATAGAGCTGGATACAGTGGCTGATCCAGAATGATTCAATGGCGGGAGGGAGGCATCTTCAGCGAGGGGGGGGGCAGCACCCTCTTTAGCTATACTTTTCACCAAAAATGCTGGTTTTATATGTAACAAAATCCAAAAATTTCCGACAACGGGGTGCCCCCGGCCCCTCCCCTCTATCCGCCACTGACTGGGTATTACGCTGCTGTTGGCTGAATTCTGTAGTAATCCACAGTAGGGGTGGAGGGAGGGGGGGGGGTTGGAGAAGAGGAGTGGGGTTGGGCGAAGGGGGCTAATACAAACGTGAGTTAGATCAAACACAAGCTTGATTTAGTAGATGTGACTGGTATACACTACACGCGAACGAATTAAATCAATTTTGGCTTAAAGAAAATAGTGAGATTTTTTAAAGGCGTTCGGAGTTGTGAAAAGTAGTAAGAGCTACGACTTAGAAAAACATAATTATAGCCAAAATCTGTAATTTCACTTTCTGATAAATTAAAATATGAAACAAAAATGATACGATATTGCGACCACTTCTAACCCAATT
>JAQFZK010000410.1:0-11025 GCA_034695905.1 Fridericia nemoralis | reverse complement strand
AATTGTCACTGGTCAGTGTTATGAATTGTCATTGGTCAGTGTTATGAATTGTCATTGGTCAGTGTTATGAATTGTCATTGGTCAGTGTTATGAATTGGCACTGGTCAGTGTTATGAATTGGCACTGGTCAGTGTTATGAATTGGCACTGGTCAGTGTTTAGTCCATTTTAGCCACCAGGTCTTAACTTCACATCGAAGTGCAATTGTCTCTCTGATTTGCAATCTCTGCTGCTAGTATTCAGACCAGATTTCAAGCCCCATCAAGTTTTGGACTCCTACACTGAAGCTTGTGTAAGGAATTACTTAATACAGAATTTACTTAATTATTAGTAGCATATTAAATACAAGCATTATGCAGCTAGCATTGTAGTATTCTTTGACAATAACTAACAAAGAATAAACAGCTTGATAAAGTGTAATTAAAAGAGTAACAATCTTTAGATACAAGTAAACTAATTACAGAATGACTGCACACATCATAGCATGCATTGAAATGAACTCATTCATTCTTATCACCAAGTAAATAGCAGAGCCGGCTTTAGGAGGAGGGGGGCACAGAGCCCCAGGACACTGACCGACGCTAATCGCCGCCACACCCCTCCCCCCCCTCCCGACAGGTTTTTCATGGTGAATTGTGACAGACGCGACCGCCACCCCTCCCTCCCCGCGGCGCTCGACAGGTATTTCACAGTGACTTGTGACCCCCAACCCCCCCCCCCCCCGCTCGACAGGTCTTTCATGGTGACTTGTGACCGATGCGACTATCGCCGCCACCAACCCCCCTGCTCGCATAGGCCCCGGACCACCCACCACCTAAATCCGGCCCTGGTAAATAGTCTACATCATTCTGATTATAGGGTTATACGACAGTTAAACACTAGTTGTTTCATTTCACCTTACAAACGTCCCCTAGTACACAAAACATAATGATACAGCTGTGTTTTCACACAATAGAGCAATCACCGAGAGCTTGCTCATGCTTGACAAATACACTCAACTCACTGTAACAACACACAGTGAAACTTTATTTCAATTCAAAATTTATAATATATACTACCATCAATATAATTTCTTTAACAACACGTTGCCAAAAAAAAATCACCAGAATTTTTTTTGCTAACTGTTGACAATACTTGTCAAATCATTATGAACACCAGATCTTCAACAAACAAATCCTTATTACATATAACTGAAGTTTGTAATTCGATTCTTACAATTTTAAATTACATTAATAAAAACAGATATATATTTCTTGTTCATATGCATTCAGTAGGTATATAATAGCTGTCAACAAAAAACCCATCACAAAACCCATTTTAACCGCTATGTGCATAACCCACAATATTAAATACAACCATAGTATACCAAGCAACATTCTAATATTGACATATTATGTTAAGATAAACTACAAATTACTATTTACTGTAATAGATGTGACAAAGAGACATAAAGTGAAACTTGTTAGAATGACATTTACCAGAAACCTCAACCTATACACTGCTGTGCTACTGTACTCAACAACTAGTTTATATTTTGACAAAACAAACACTGACGTATATGAAACGTTCAATTGCAGCAGCGAGATCTAAACGAATGAATATTATTTCTTACAAACTAATCACGTGATATGTTACTGGACACATGCTATTCATGTCCCAAATATAATTAAGAGAAATCATTATAGACATTACTTTTAGTAGCTCTAATTATGATCCAAAACACAGCCAGTTATCATTGTTAAAATTACAACATCATTAATTCTAAGTAAAAATACTAATATACAATATTAGAAAAGAAAAATAACATAATATGATTGAAAACAAAAATGCATTTTTAATAATAACTTTACATAACTTCTACAACCGAAATAATGTCATAACATCCACTACCACAAAAATTAATCTGTCTGTTATCTCAATTGCATTATACAACAATTATTGTACATCGTATGTGATTATTACATATTATAATTTTATTCAATCATAATAATAAACAATTGATTATAAATAATGTTTGCCATCAGGTTTAATGAATACTACCTTACTATTCACACACAATTCTATTTTACAAATACAACAGTAAACGATAAACCTATATTAATTGTACAAATACGAAGATGATGAGCTTTGTTTGTAACAAGCAATGGAATGCAGAAGTTCTTGTCATGATAAAATAGAAAGATGAAGAACATTTTATGAATATTACCAATAGTCTGCCTTAATTTTTTTTAGAATAAACTTTACTTAATATATAAAAAATTTACCATAGCAAAGTGTATTGATATATTTAACACCGCAGCTCTACTAACAGCACAGTGCCTATTAAATGAATAAATATTGCATTTGAAAGCTTTAAATCTTTTATTTTTATAATTACAGATTAAAAAATGTATTCAGAACCCCTCCCCTCCCCCCTGAAAGTTAGCTTCCATCATAGGCTACGAAGAATATTCTCTACAACGGCCTCTAAAAATATCTAAATTATAAAAAAATGTAGGTATATGTATGTATGTATATAGATATATATATATATACAATAAACATAGACATAAGTATATAGATACTCTTTACAATTTGAGACAGGAAAAAGTAATGAAATATGTTTTAAACAGTTTAAAAGCATTCTAAATCAACCTCGCATGCACTGCCAGCTAAATGTAGGCAAGATGACAAATATTGATGTATGGCACAGTTTTGAATGATGTGTAACAAGTGCTTGGAATGGGTAGAATAGTTTGCAATCACAGCTGCACTCGATAATTATTGAATCATAATTAATGCCAAAAAAGCATTCAAGCGTATAATGTATTAAGCATACCAGTAATGGAATATTTTGAAATAAGTACATAGTAGAGAGTAAGAATAGACAACATTTACATGTCTTCCATCAACTTACCAACAACTGTTAAAAACAAAGTGAAACATGATTTCTAAATTGTACTGCAAATACTACATTAAAAAGTTTATACGACCTCAGAATAATGTTTAACATTTTCATTAATGTATTCATACATTAAAATTACAATTGATGAGGTGCTAAATTCACAATGATATTTAACAACTCCGAATATGCCGTCATTACTGTTTGAAATACTCTACAGTTGAATAAACACTTTATATAGATTTATATACAATATAGCAAAGTCTGTCAAACCAACATCATGATAATGAACATTGAATAATTTTGCGAGTAAGATACTTAATATTTGAAAGTTCAATCAACAACAAAATGCAATATTACCAGTACTACAGATACGAGTCCATTATGTAAGAATTCATTCATTCATACAAAGGCGTGTGCCTCCTTTTGACTACTTGTTATCAGTATTCAGTAGGCGGGTTGAGTCAGTTACACTTCTGATTTTCTTAGGTGCCCCTTAACTTGATTTAATAAGTAAGACTCAGTGTTCGGGATGTGCGCTGAAACTCGCAACTATTACCTTATCCGCTCAGAGAGGAGATTTGAACCACGAACCTCATTATCTCAAACTGCAACCTTTTGCCCAACCACACTCGACGCGTGGCCACTGCGACACACATACAATTTGTAAAACATAAGTACAATGTCAGAAATTCTACATTCATTTGAAATAAAAAATTATACTACCATTGAGATGCCAGAGAATATTCTGACAACTGGAATGAGTTACAAGCTAAAAGATCAAAATAGAGTTTATATTCTAATCATTTCAAACAATAAAAAATAAACATGATTAACACATTATAATCTAATCAACAATACAATGACAACAACGAAGGTTCTCTTTTACAATTAAAAACACAATTTCCTAAACTCAAATTACCAAATCAGTATGTTTTACACTTTTCACATTCATAGACGACTTTTCTTTTGATAACATTAGAGACAGTTATTTAATAATGGTTTAACATCATTTTCATTCTAATACGTCTAAAACTTCTAAAACAATAAAATTGTCTATGACGCTCAAAACTAACACTGTCCACACATCCACTCAATATGATGACAATTGTTAGTAACTCAGGAAAGGTAATAGAATAGACCAATCAGTAATCCAAATAATCACTCCAATCAACCAACGAAAATTAGGGAGTAAAAAAATGTGTTTGCAACAGCTTTCGAAATGTAACTAAACTAGTTGCTGTACGAATGTTATAAGGCAATTGAAATAACTAAGTACAGATATACCTAATAAAACCAGCGTACAGCCAGTCAGTAACAGTTTAAATATGATTTAACACTTATTAAGGACTAACACAACATATTTAACTTATACACTTTCTTTAAAGTTACTGTTTTCAACAAAGTACTATAAAAATGGTTATATCTGTATATAAATCCTGATTCCTTAACTTAAAACTGGAAACATTGCAAATAATCTTCATATCTGTACAACATATTCAAATACAATTAGTTATGTTTAATAATGTACAAGGTACAAGAAATTGCACAGAAACATACCAATTTGTATAAGTCAGCTAGTCTTTAATAAACAACATACTCAAATTCTGAGAAGTCAAATATACCACATACCATACAAATTATTGAGAAAATGCTAGACAATAGCAGTTTCTTTCTTTTTTATATTGCAAGACTACAAGACAATTCAGCTGGTGAACTTATTGTCGGATATTCTACATGCTGCATCTTTAACTCCGCATACCAAGAAGCAACATTAACGTTCGCGCTCGCATATCGTTTGATGAAGTTGTGTTCCAGCAGCTGCTGATACTTCGGTCTTCGTCGATAATCTTTCGTCAAACACTGCTGCACCAACGACGAGAAGTCCATAGAGAATCCCTTTCCCGATGGCAAAGATGGCGGTTCATCCTGAAGCACCTTCGTTAGCACCTCAAAGTCTGTCTTACAATCAGTGTACGGAAATTCTCCCGTTGCCAATTCGACGAGTGATATCCCGAGGCTCCACACATCGGCACGTATGTCGTAGTCCGGTCGGGAAGGATCAGGCGGATCAATTCTTTCCGGTGACATATACGCCGTACAGCCGGCACTCCGAGTTTTGGCTTTTGAGTCGACTAGTCGACCACTGATGCCAAAATCGCAAAGCTTTATGTGCCCACGTTCATCAAGCAATATGTTGGAAGGCTTAACGTCACGATGAATCACACCATGAATCTCTTTCAGATAGTGTAGAGCATTAACTGTAGCCACAGTCACCTTGCCAAGTATTCGTTCAGGAATAGGCTCTTTAAATCGCTTCAACAGCTTGTCGAGACAGGTTGCCATTAGTTCCATACAAATCCAAACATCTGTTGGAGTAATAAATGTTCCAATACAGCAAACTATGTAAGGGCAACTGTGTGACTTGATGACTACATCAAGATCCATTATGATTCGCTTGTTATCCTCAAAGCTGCCAGATCTACGCATTTGTTTAACTGCCATTACATGCCCTGTTTTCGAATGCATCATCTTAACAACCTGACCACAAGTACCCGAGCCCAGATCACCAAGATTGATCAGCTCACTGATGTCACATGGTATTTTCTTATCCTCAATTGTCAAACATCCGGCTTGCTTCATTATCTCTGCATATTTGAATTCCATTTCTGCGCTGTCTGGCAAGCATCGTGGCGTCTGCGGAGAGCATGCAATGTTAAGTGCATGATGACGTCGTCTTGGTTGACCCATGAAGGCAAGATTGAGACGAGAAGCGCCTGGTGACGAATCAACAGGACTGGGTGAAGTCAATGAGCTAGACTTGGCTGCAGCAACCTGACCATTCGTCCAATCAGTCATAGAATGAAATGGACTGCTGACTGCTGGAGGTGTTTGATAATCCAAACTTTGTGCATGTCCATTGCAATCAAGCTGCAGTGAGGAAGACATGTCAAATGTAGGCCGTGATGATGCATTGCTAGTGTTGGTTGTTTTCATTTCACATCCTGTAGGTATTGATCCTGAGAATAATGTGCCCGAGGCAGTCAAATTCTTGAAACCAAGCATCGGCCGGGACGCTCTGCTGGGACTCGATGTTGTATTGAGATCCAAACCTGCTCGTGCAGATCCAAGTGCACTTGGACTAGTTGTATTTGCATTACGAGAGTCCATCTTCAGCTTTGAGAAGTCCATTAAAGTTGAACCTCGAACTGCTGGCTGAGCGTCTGCAGTGTCATTTTGATTGTAATTTGTTGTGGTTGCTTTTAACTCTAGCTGTTTATCATTTTCACAGTTTTTAATAGGAAAGGAATGTTGAACATCTTGACATTCATTAGACAAAAGAGTATTTGTCCCATGTGGCTTTAACGCATATCTGGTGATAGGCGTTTCAAAGATTTGTGAACTCTCGTTAGCACTAAAGTTTAAACTCTTTGGAATCATGTCATGTTCTAATTGCTTTACATTTAACCCAGACCCCGAATCTCTTATCGGACTAAAGCTATTTAAGTGCCTGAGATAAAATTCTATTCCTGAATCCGGCGTCGGAAATGTATTGAGATTAACAGGAAACTGATCGAGATCATCATTCAATGTTTTCGAACCCGTCAGTGACAATTCTGAGCTATTTTTACAACGTCCACCAGCCGGTGTCTTAGGAGTATGTACAGGAGTTAATGTGTTATAATCTGAAATCATCTTATCATTACCAAGAGTTAGTGACGTTGACATTGGCATAACGGACGGTGTAAATGGAGTCAAAGCAACTGAACTCTGCGAAAATGCCCACGATGAGGACATCGAACTAGGCTTGATGTCACCGCTGCTGGGATTACGTATTAGCACAGGTTTTTCCAAACTGTTTCCGCTGCCTTCCCGACGTCTTTCCGTTCTCACCCATCGATCCGACGAGAAATGGGGCTGATTTCTAATCGAAGCAAACGGATTCATCGTGGTAATTCCTGGAGATGTAGACCGTGTGATTGGACTGCCGCTAACATCAGGAGTCCTAACGATCTCGCCGGGCGTTGTCGTTGCATCGTTACCAAAGCGTTGAAATCTATTCAAGTCCGACTGTAAACCCGTCGCCGCTTTGTAGCGAGCTTCAAGCTCATTAATTTTACTCTCCAGTGATACGTTCGACATTCTATTGCCTAATTGTTCGAACTGAGACGATGAAATCAACTCCTAATTTGATCATTTATTTATTGCTTTTGAATAAAAACAACCAACATGGCAGCTCTCTTGGATGTTTTGCAGTAAAATAATAGGCAAGGTTTAAAAGATTTCTGATTTATGCAAACAGTTTTGCTACAAGACCGCCTATACTCAAAGCCTATACTAGGTTCTTACTAAAAGAAACCCCAGCAAAAAAAAACAGAAAATCCAAAATCAAGGTCCGTAACCAGCGGGTGCTCGATGAGTTCGTACCGGTCCCGTAGCGTGGCTTTTTCACAGCGGGCCCAAAAAATGTCAGGGGGTTAATATTTTTCGCAAGGGGTCAAGCCTTCCCGGACCACATACACAATACAGGCCTGGTTGTACAAATTATTTTAGCAGGAGACAGGATTCGAAGTCAAAGCTTTTGGACAATTTAGCAGGGAGCCCATGACTTGAGCATGGGGGGCAGGGTTCCCAGCCCCCCTCTCCTCCACGCTACGGTTCTGGTTCGTACGAACCTCCACCGGGAGATAAAAGGACCTTTTTGACATATTATTAGGTCCGCTCAAGAGATGCAAAAGAGGTGAAAAGGTTTAAAAAGTAGCTGTACGAACTGAAGAAGGTTCACTTTCGTTCCTGACAAACCTCTACCGCGATGAAGCTGCAGGGTATACGGGCCTGATTTTCCAGTCCTGTATGACCGGTAAATCAGCTGAGCATCAAATCGGCCGAACCCAAGCAAGCCTTGGTTCATATCAGCTCCCGATCGCGTGTACACCTTAGGTGGCGATCAAGTCCACCTTTAAACATATTATATAGATAGATCTAGATTCTTTAATTGAAGCCACTTGACAAAACGAACATGACTTTACAGTATACAGCCAACAAAATTAAACAGTCAGCAGAAGTATAAAAAACACAAAAGTTCAAGCTTCATAAATGTTAATTAGTGTGGACACCGTAATCGCTGAAAAGCATACGATTTAAAAAAATCCTTGATGTTAGTTTGACCGTTTCTCAGGCAAACTTCTGTTATGAGCTCTTGGTCTGAGATTGTAGCTCATTTGTTATATCATATGGTAAAACAGGACGGACCGATGGCTGAGCCTTGCACCACGAACCGATGGCTGAGCCTTGCCTTGCACCCTGTGAAGGGCCGGGTCCCCTTGAGAGCCGAGTACTCCTCTGAGTGCTGGGGACTACTCCCGGAGTCCCGAGGTGGTCTCTCTGAGCGCTGGGGGCCCCTCTGAAGGCTGGGTGCCCCTCTGAGCGCTGGGGCCCCTCTGAGCGGTGGGGGCCCCTCTGAGCGCTGGGGCCAGGGGCCAATCAGGTGCCCGGAGACTTCACTAAGCACCGGGGCCCTTTGAGCGCCTGGGGCCCCCTATAAGCGTCGAGGCAACTCTGAACGACGAGGTTCTTGTTCTTCGCACCGCCTCCACAATTTATTGCTACGCCACTACGTCAAGATCGGATTGATCCGATATTGAAAGATATACATTGACGTAAAAAAATTGAGTGAAAGGTCTAAAGTCTGTTCAATATCCAGTGATGTAAAAAAATTTCAGTTTGGGCCCCCCCCCCCAAGATTCGGGGGCCATAAGCTGCAGCCTAGTTATCCTATTGGTTAATCCGGCTCTGTATAAATATACATATATGTTTATGTATATATATTTATAATATATATCTATCTATATATAGGCTATATACATTATATTCCATTAAGTGCATAATATTTAGCTCTGTCAAAATGTGCCAACGACCACATGTTGAACGCTGTTCAGATACATTGCATTTTCGGATAAGCACACGAAATGAATTTATGCACAATAATTTGTTACCAAATACGTTCGATATTAGGTGAACAATTGATATTTTTTAATAATTATACTGTAGAGAATTACTTTTTCTACGTGTATAATATTAATTATATTTACTAAAATATAATAGTTAGCGACATAATTAAAGCAGAGAAACTTGTGCATTTTTATTGCTTTTAATATTAAGCTTCTTACTGAAGTTTGAATGTGTAATGTAAATGTGCTTTATAAAGTTTATTAACGTTTTCAGTACATTAATCTATTGTCAATATAATTAAAAGGCTAAATATCGATTGACGTCATAATATGGACATCCCCTTGGAGTCATTGGCTCCTGAAGATAGGACCATAGGATATAGCTTAGGGCGTTCTGTGTAAATGTGTAAATATTTAAAATAAGCTCTAGGGCCTACATTTCTAGAATACTTTTCGTCTTATTAAATTCAGAAAAAATACAACTTAGACACGTAATTTAAACCAAGATTTAAACTCAACTACTTCAAATCTCTAATTTGCAAATAAATGATGCATTGAACAGTTTGACCTACAACTCACTGACACAAATTGTGAAACCAGTTAATAAATTTTCACGAGAACAATTTTGAGAATCATGACTAATAGGGTTTACTAAAACTTCACTTCGAAATTTAAAACTCACTCAAAGTTATCGCGTTATAAAAACTATAAAATTAAAATTACTCAAAACATGCATTTAGGGAATAGCAGAATAGGGTTTATAACATTTATATCAGTAGGCTATTATTACAGTATTGTATTTTACGTAAATGTCGAAAAGCCAGTCGAAAATCTAATCCAGATTAATTCAACGGTATCGAAAGGTAGGCTACTAGTTTAATCAACGGTTTAGAAGATCTAACGTTAATTAAGACTAAATCGGGAAGCAGAGCCGGATTAAGCTTTGTAGGCCCTTTTCACAAATAAATCAGTAGTCGCAGTCAATTTGTCAATTTCAAAGTAGGCCCCTAAATTGTTAAAATTTTTGGTAGGCCCGTTTCAAGTGAAACATAATGCAACATGGTTAATCCGGCACTGTCGGGAAGAAAATAGTTTTTAAACATAACTTTGAAGCGGAATAGTTTACCACATAAACGTAATTGTAACAGTTGAGACAGAGTTAACAGAGTCGAGCGTGACCGGGAACAGTCCTAAGCTGCGGCTCTGTTTCCGTGAAGTGCCGCTGATCTGCTTGGTGCTGTCCATATATTACGTTATGCGATTTTGACCTTTTCACTCCTTCATTTATCACACTTCGTCACCCCCTCTCCTAGGCGTGACATCACCTCAGTCGACATCCACCTGCATAAGTTATTTTGGTCTGAAAGTTCGATTTAAGACGATTGTTAACCTTATTTCGTTTTGTCCCCCAACACAATAGTTATATTACTTGTTAAATTTAGTTGTTATTTGGTTTTAGCTTAAATTGGAGTTAAATTTGTTACCTTGTTGCATATATAAAAGTGCAAAGTGTAACATCACCCTGGCCCACCCACCCCTACGTCATACTTGCCGGACCCCTCCCATCCCTCGCAAGATCTTATATGAAGAGCCATTTGTTGCAAGGGGATCGATGGAGACCAGCCATTGAATTATTATTGATATTTTAGTAATTCTGTATCACGCAGTCAAACAACTTGATTGGACATTCCATTACGCAATGACATTAACATGTTTACAATATCAATGTTTATTATTTGACAATAATTTTTTATTTATCTTCAACGTTTAGGTTTGTCGTCTAATATCTGATCATATCCGTTAAAATATATATTTTAAATAAGATTTTCTTGGTTCTTGCATTGGAATTGATTTGTGTTCTCACTGTAATGATTACTTTCTACTGATGAAAATGATGCAATTTTTGTCGGTGCGTAGTTACGCAACTTTTGTGAGTGCGTAGTTACGTTGTGTAGAGGTATTTTATAATAGAGAAATAAATAATCAACGTAATGATAAATATATTATTATTGATCAATATATATTAATAAGAATGGAATGATGTCGGTATCTATGACCTCCGTCGGATCATTTCAAAATGTAAGTCACCATGTACTAACTGCAACATTCAATTGGATTTGTATGTTTCTTGTATTGTCAAAAAGCTTCTGAGAGAGCGAGAGAAAGAGAGAGAGGGAGAGAGAGAAAGAGAGAG
>JAQFZK010000409.1:0-11028 GCA_034695905.1 Fridericia nemoralis | reverse complement strand
ATATATAGCATGAAAGATATATTAACATGAAAAGATATATATATATTTATATATAATATGCATTGATTTTTCATTCAGTAGCGTGAAGAAACAGGGAAAAATTGCATTGAAATACGAATATTAGTATTTAAATGAATGCAGGTGAACCAGAGTAAACGTAGAATTAGTCAAACGATTCATATGTTTTTTAATCTTATACTTCGAACATTGAATTAGAAAGATTACTTACGAAGACTTCACTTTTATTACATCTAAAAACTCTAGACTTTTAAAAGTTTAATGATTTCTATATGGTGATTGTAGGCCGAGCATGGCCCTAGTATTATTGCCTGTTTTTTTTTGTAATGTGTTTGTGGAATGTTGGTCTTTGTTGCTTGCTTTCAGGATAAGCCATCATCTGCACTGGGATTCCATGTAAGATTGTAGATGTCATTAGTGTAGCTGCTGCTGCTGCTAGTCTTGTATGCATAACAGGGGCCGCTGTTTATAGTTATTCCGTAAACTCATTTTTTTCCGTAAATTAATTTTTAGCAATTTCAGTTTCCGACCTTGTTGTCTTTCATAGAAAAGGCTACATTCTGTGAAATTTTCAACTGTACAGTTTTCACACTTGTGCGTATATACATGTAGATGTTTTTACAGTAATGATATCAATCTGCAAACATCTGGTAACTTCAGATAGTACGAGCATTAGAATCTATATGACACATGATTGTGTTTTAGAAACATGATCGGGTATACTTTTAATTTTAGCTAATTTCTAAACTAAACTGGGAGTTGACTTCTAACGCTGAACTGAAAAACTGAAAGAGAATGCCATCATATTAATATTGCAAGTTTAAATAAAAATAGAGTATTAATTTATTTATTAAATGTTATTAAAATTAATAAATGTGTCAGAAAAGAGTCTTTAAAATATTTTCCAGTAGATTATTTTATAATATTAGTGTACTGAAATCAAATGAAAAGAAGTATAATATACTTCTTTTCATTTGAAAAGAAGTATATTATACTTCTTTACTTCTTATACTTAAACATATTATGTGGATATTATTATACTTCTTATACTTAAACATATTTTGTTGATTCAAATTATAATCTGCAATTTATTACTTTTTGCCTATCAATGGTGTAGTTTGATCCAATCCTCTCCATAGTAATATAATTATTGGCATTTTCTCTACAATTGTTATTATTATTGTTATTTTATCATTAATTATTGGTACAATTATTCCCCTAAAATGTTACCCATCTGTGAAATATTCACCGTGGATATTGGATATTTTGTCTAAATATCCTAGTATTGAAGGTTTGAGCGAGAGTGCATTAGTCTTTCCTGATTTAGCCTTTACGTTAAAAAATTGGTCATGCTGTCATATTAACTATTTAAGAGGGAGTTTCATTGAAAGGTTTTATTAAACCAGAGCATGAAAATTGTTATAACTACTTCTCACCGTTTCCTTAAAACATTCCACCGGTGACCAGCATAGAATCCATTTAGAATGGATAAAACACCTACGTGTATGAAGTCATGAAATGATTAAATTCATTAGTTTCGTCCAAAATTGGAAAGATTTGAGAAGTGTTTTGTACCATGTAACTCTATATGTAGATGCAGCATTCAATATTAACGGTTCACAAAAGTTCCTATGGCATATCTTGCTGTTTTTCTCAGCCATCATGTTTCGATAATATATTATGCATGCAGTTAAAACTTAACTCGACTTGATGTACATCTTTCAGTTAATCTTTCTCTGTGTTACATTGTAGCGATTGATCATATGCATGTCAGTCATCAGAATTGATTGTATGCACACTTTTAGCACACCTTTCTTTCATGTGTTTATACTGTACATGTATAGCACATGTGGTTTATGTCGCTGAATAGTTTTTTTATTTCGTTTTTTTTTTACTTTTCCGTCTGCAATGCCGCATTGTTAAATATAACCGAAACCATTTAATATTTATTTTCAGTAAATGTAAATAGGAGTTTAAGCTGTCAGTTTTTTTTATTAAGGTAGGTTTGAAGGATGGGCAAAGAGGTTGAAAGTGTTATTATACATTACTTGTTTCTAATTGCATATACACTCAGTTGTAACAAGTGCATCATACGGGCAAATTTTCAATGTATTTTTTAACAGTGTTTTGCAAATGTGTTCAGTGTTCACTGTATCAGAATTATACGTATTGGACTGTTGGCATATCATTTATTAGTGATATTTTTCAGGGGAGTTGTGTGCTAAACTTAAATGTTGCCGTAGTGGCATAATTGAGATTTTATCATGATAATTGAATAGGTTGACGATTATATTTTGTGGTCAATTATTATAATAAATTGTGAGAAATTATTATTATTACGAGTTCAGATTTACAGGTGTTAAATAGCAAAAATGAGTATGTAACAAAAAAACGAGTGACAGGGAACGCTTATAAAGTGCTGTGACTTTTATATCGTAAAATTACTAATGTATCATTTATGAAATCAGTCGTAAAGGGTAAGACTCGGTTTAGTTACAACTTACGTTTTTAAAAATTACAATTATGTTAAATGTTGGCTGTCCTTTAGTAGTACATGTCTCTGAGTTATTTAGAAGAATTTCTCAAGTTCGATGTTTGTTAATTCACGATAGTGAATTAGTAAAAGATTTTACTGTGATTTACTTCTCCCACTTTACCTTTCCCTAATTTTGCTTCCCCTTTCCCATCAGAAGCTCTTCCCGTTTTGTATATAATAGTTTCTTTCCAACATATTTTTCACTCCGCAGGATACTTTTCATTTTTTCAGAATATAATTATTTCTTTCTTTCTTTTAATATTAATTATTCTGTTCGTTTTTTTTTCAATTGATAACATTCTGTTTCATAGCGCAAATGGAGCTTCTATTCTTTGCTTGCGTAGAATTTCTGTTGCATAGAATCATGTGCGTAGTTTGTGTAGAAATTTTCTGTTTTTTCCTCTTTCGATTGAATAGCTATTAGCTGTCGTATTGTTGTGCAGTAGTTGAGTTAGCCTGGCTGTCTCTGTGATAGTTTTCTGTTCGCTGTTGTTTTCCTATTTCTTGCTTCTACTGATCACATATCATGATATTGATTGTTGTGATCTCTATGATATCGCGCTGTCCTTTCAGCTGATTCGATTCTTTGATGATCTGTTTCGAGTACTAGACAGATTTCATTGTTACATTTATGTAATACTCGCAGTTTGTTTCAAAAAAGGGTTGTCAACGAGTGATATTCAATATAGTTTACATATTATGATGTGTGATGTGTATTGCGTTGCATTGTGGTAAATCTGCACAGGCAATGTTTGAACCGTACTTGAAGAGCTTCTACATTCGTTCCAGTGATCCAACACACGTGAAGCTACTCAAGGTAAGATCAGCATTAGTTTTTTAAATTAATTGTTATATTTAACCATTCTATATGTTGCAATACATCTAGCTGATATAAAGCGACAGTGTTGTAGTTAAGGGCAACAAATGTTCTAGTAATGACTTCTAAAACTACTGACAACATCTTAAAAGTAACTTTCATAATAACTGCCGTTGTTATTTAATACGGTAACTAACTGTATCATCATCAACAGTTTAGTGTCGCTTTGTCTGCGCAAGCACAGGTTGGACGTTTTCTCCATAAATTTTCCTATGCCATTCATCTCTGTCCAAGGCATCTTCCTTCTTTAAATTCATGATTTTCAAGTCCTTCTTTACACACTGTTCACATGTATTTAAGCCTCTTCCACGCCCTTTCTTTATAACTAAATAAATAATGTATTTTTTATTTTGAAATCTCGATCTAGGTGTAATTTTCATTTACAAAAGTGTTGCATTTTTGTCTGCATATCAGCTGGAGATCCTGACAAATCTTGCAACAGAAACAAATATCTCGACTATACTGCGAGAATTTCAGGTTAGTCAACTGAACACCTTGATACCATTCATTTTGCATAGATGTGTTATGTGTACAATACATAGTTGTATTATATCAATTTGTTCATGTTTAAGAAGCACCTGTTTATTTCATGTATTTTAGCTTGCATTACACATTCATAAATATTTCAGATCGTTATGTACGTATGTATGAGTATCTGTCTTCAGAATTTTTTGCTTTATATTGACGCTTGCATGTTTATAACGAACTACAGATTTATAACGAACTACATATTTATATTTACTACATCACTTCGTTTAAACTTCTTTATGCATTATTATGTACTCAAACGAGAACGAGAGACAGTTTCATAAACACTTACGCCATATAGCTTTCAAAGCGATGTTTAATTTTTCTACTACCTCGAATGTGGTATGCGTTGTAGTGAGTGGGTGAGTGGGTGAGTATTATATTTGGATTTTTTTTATGATGCAGGCTATTTGCTAACAACAAAGAGTTAATTAAGGAGAAAGAGCAGACCTGTGTTGTATAATTCCACGCCTGTCTTATTTGTGCGCGTGTACACACAGACGTATGTAACGAGCAGTGACAAGGAAGTGGCTGCTGCTACCATCCAGGCCATCGGTCGATGTGCAAGCTCTATCGCAGAGATCACTGATGCGTGCCTCAACGGTCTTGTCAATCTGCTGTCCAACAGAAACGGTCTGTGTCCGTCACACTGTCTCTCCATACTACAAGCTTTGTGCTCTATTTGTTGACTCTATTGTTTCTCTAATGCTTTTATAATCATAATGGTAGTTTTACGCTATCAGTGAGTTATTGATTTGTTATTTCGGAGTAAAAGCTGTATTTGTTTGATGGCAGCTGATGTGGTACTGTTGGTGTTTGTTGCTTGTTGTTGTATAGTCTGTTGTTGTTTGTTGCTTGTTGTTGAAGAAACTGTTGTTTTATTGACTGTTGTTGTTTGTTGCTTCTTGTTGTATTAACTGTTGTTGTTTGTTGCTTGTTGTTGCAGAGACTGTTGTTGGTGAGAGTGTCGTTGTTATAAAGAAGCTGCTTCAAATGCAGGTTTGAATTTTGTATCATTCTGGTGCATAAATTAGTTGCTATTTGCATTTATTTACATATTCGATATGAACTTGAGAGTGCATAATGATGAACAAAACATGTTCGGGTAATTTTCATTTTATTAAATGGTCAAAATTCTATTGACTCTAAGTGGAACATAAACTAGAGAGAAATAAAGACCAAAGTAAGGAGACAGAAAGTGAGAAGGATAGAGTGCATGAGAGAGAGGGGAGGGAGGGTGCAATATGGAGATGGAGTAAATGAATGGAAATAAGAAATACTTAATAGAAAAGAAAATTAAAGAAATAAGTCGAGATAGAAATAGAAGAAAATAAGAAAATTCGCGTTATGCATTTTAGGATTGCTTAGTATCGGATAATATATTTACATCATCAACAGTTTAGCGTCGCTTTTCCTGCGCAAGCACAGGTTGGACGTTTTCGATAAATATTGCTATGCCATTCATTTCTGACTAAGGCCTCTTCCTTCTTTAATTTATAGTAGATGAATAATTAATGACAACAACCTTTTTTGCAATTTAAAAATTATCAATTTAGTAAAAGGCGACATGAAACGGGGTTAAAGCTGATTACAATTTTGTTGTTGTCCGATTGCGTCGCGCAGCCCACGGAGCATAAGGACATCATCAGTCACATGGCCAAGTTGGCAGACAGCATCAGTGTGCCGATGGCTCGTGCCAGCATCCTCTGGCTCATCGGAGAGTACTCGGACCGTGTGCCGAAGATTGCGCCGGACGTTCTGAGGAAGATGGCAAAGAGTTTCGTCAATGAGGTTAGACACGAGGGCAGGAGATTTCGTCGCGCTCTATTCGGCATTTATTTAAATATTTTGCATGTTTGTGTGTGCTGGCTGTTGAGTGTGCCACAGCCACACAGGTTGTTATAGTTGAGTGAGATGAGTTTGATTTAATGTTGGACTGTTTTGATTTTCTTCTTATTACAACTTCTTTTGTCTTGCCGATGTCTTTTTAAAAAGAACTTTTAAAAATATTTTTTTTAATCATACATTTTGTGTGAGTTTATAAACTATTGAAATTCTTGTTTCTCTGTAGTATTTAAAATGTTTTTAACCATTTTGTAATAAACATAGTAAGGATATGAATGTATATATTCTTTATTATGCAAAAAGCAGAGACACTGTTCAACGATAATCAACTGAACAATGTAGGAATACTGTCTTGAGCATTACAACATTTTCTTAATCTTTTTTGTTTCTGTTGTCTCTAGGAGGACATCGTAAAGCTTCAGATACTGAACCTAGCCACTAAACTATGCATCACCAACCACAAGCAGACGAACCTGCTGTGTCAGTACGTCTTCAACCTCGCCAAGTACGATCAGAACTACGACATCCGTGACCGCGCGCGCTTCATGCGCCAGCTCGTCCTGCCGGCGGAGAAACCGACGCAGCTCTCGAAGTACGCCAAGAAGATCTTCCTGGCTCAGAAACCTGCGCCGGTTCTTGAGTCAAAGTATAAAGGTCTGTTGGAACTGATTAATATTGTTACTGTTATTTTATGTCAGAAGTTGGAAGTTCTGCATTGCAGTGTAAATCTACTAAATTTGTTTGTCCATTTATACTGATTATATTAGTCTCTTTAATAAAAATAGAAAGATCTGCTTATGCTGATTGTACAAACAAATGTATGATATTATTTTAAGAAATTTTGTTTCTTAACAGCAGAGTCCTTTTATTAGCAGTTAATTTTGAAGATATTTACGACTTTGTTATATGTTAGGCAGCTCAAGTGCAAATAAATTTATTTATCAGATTTTTGTTGCATATTTGTTTGCGTTAATAGATTTGGACCAGTTTCAGCTGGGCACCCTGTCCCACACCATCAGTGCACGTGCACAAGGCTACCAAGAGTTGCCCGAGTGGCCGGAGGTTGCGCCGGACCCTTCGGTGCGCAATGTGGAGGTGCCGATGCCTTGGACTTCGACCACGAAGACTGCGAAGACAAAGAAAGCTCAGGATAAGAAGAAGACTTTCTATTCAAGTGAATCGAGTAGTGCTGGTTGGTTGCTTTCATCGCTTTATATTAGAGGCTTTGGAAGACCATGATGCAAATTCTGTGTCCTCGGGATGATTTATTGGTATTGATGATATTTGTTGGTATTGATGGGTTTTAGCGGACTTGTTACTAGTAATGTTTTGTATTTCATTGTAATATGCAGAACATTTGTATTTGTGACGTTTTCTGTAAATATATATGTTTTTAGTGTTGTGAATATAGAAAATGATTCAGTATGGAATAAGTTTAATGTTTTATTATATATTAGTTATCATTAGGATTTCTAACTTTTTTACTGAATGTATGTAATTTAAATGCGGTAAAAAATATCGCGGTGAACATTTAAAGTGATGATCTATATTGTAGTGGCTGCAGTCACCATACACACACTTTCACGTTGATGCATCTATGCACACATAGACACACATACACACACAAACATGCACATACGCTTTCTTGCAGGCAAAGGCTTTCAAGATTGCTTGTCTATTTGTACATACAAATCTAAGTACAGCGAGTAATCGTTTATGATTTGAAAAAGCAAGATTTTGTATAATCATTATTTCAGTTTTTTTAAAATAGCTACTAAAAGTTTGATTCCAACCAGATATTATGTACAAAGTATGACTCAGTATCTTGTAACCTGGCGCACATCTTTAAAGCTTACAACACTTTCTTGTGATCTTTATAACCTGACCTACTTTTATAACCTGACCATTTTTTAATCCTAAAAAACTCAAATCATTTACAGTTCAGTAAAATACATTGTGGTTTAGAAAAGTAGAATAAAATGAGATGTAATTAAATGTGGATAAATATTAGGATTCATAAAAAGTGTATTCCACCTAACTAAACTACACGCGGTGAAGATTGTTTGGGTTGTTTTCCTCAGATAATTCATCTGCATCGTCTGCGTCATCGTCTGAAGGCTCAAGTTCCGGCAGTGAGTCGGAGAGTGGTTCAGGCTCTGAGTCGGAGTCGGAAGCTGCGAGTAGCGGAGATGAGGCAAAGACAAAGGCGCCGAAGAAGAAGACGAAGAAGCAAAAGTCTGCGGATAAAGAGGAGAAAGAGGAGGCTAGTTCGGATGAGGAAGAGGAAGACGATGATGAAGAGGACTCTAGTTTGAGCTCGGAAGAGAGTGATGAGAGTGAGAGCAAGAGTGAGAGTAGTGACGCAGAAGAAGAAAAGAAAACGAGCAAGAAGAAAGCGGTATTTATTTATAGTTTTCTGTCCTACTAAAATTTTGTTTTGTTCAAAGTAGATTTTGGCCTACTATAATCAGATTTCTGTATTGATTGAGTTAAAACTGATAGTCATAGCTGATGTAGCAGGGTCAGTTAGAGGTTTCAGAACAGTTGCAGGAAGATGTTATTTGTAATTCATAATGTTATTTTCAATATAAATACTGTATGTGTAGAATTTGAACGTATAACGATACCCTTAACAACGGGTTGTTTTTACCTTTATTGTAAGAAATATTTTATTTATTTTTATCTTGGTTGCAAGTTTGTGATTTTTCTTTGTATGTATATCATTAAAAGATTGCAAGTAGTTGTAAAGTGTAAAAAAATTGAATGCATTTCGCCGTTTTGTAAAACATTGTTTTTTTTAAATTCTGAATACTATCTTTAGGGAGGAGAACATGTGGAAAAAAAACCGGCTGTGCCTTCAAAGGTTTCAAAGTCAGCCGGTGGACCAACTAAAACTGCCTCCGACATGCTGCTGGACTTTGACGACAGTATGTTTATTAACTTATTATAAAACAGAACCAATTAACTTAGCGAAATTGAGCTACAATATAATTTATGCAAATCTTGATAGCAATAGGTAGAAGAGAGTTATTGCACATCTGAATGACAGTTTTGTTTTTGTTCACACTGGCCTCCTATTTTTTAAATAAACAAATATTTATTTTGTCTTTAGAACTACTGGATTAGAAATAAATAGTTTAAATTTACTTTAATTTTGATTAAAATGAAGTGGTCAAACTATTGTCGAGAAGTATCTGAGTTACTGTACTAACACGTGTTGGTGACATGGTGAATGTTTGTACAGTAGGTCTGTCGATGCCTGTAGCCCCAGGAGGAGGAGCCTCCTCAGTGATGAGTCCTCTGACAGCCCTCAGTCCAATGGCTGCCTCGGCTGCTGGCCCCACCTCCAGCGCTACCAAGTCACAGGCCAACTACAACAATGTGTGTATCTAGCTGCTGAGAATGCTTCTTTTCTGAATGAATTACCTTATAGAATTTTTTTTGTGTAACTAAAAGTTTTATTTGGTTCTTATTAAGAAACAATCAATATTTGAATGGTTTTACTCTTTGTATACTAGGCATATGTAATATATTGTCTTTTTACAGTGGGTGTTTTTTTAATTTAAAAAATATATACCGTGTGGCAAATCATAGTTTTGAAATACTGGAAAGTAAAAGCAAAATACTGTGAGATACATGTATTTTTCCAAATTATAAAAATACATAAAATACATAAAAGTATAGTGTCAATTAATAAAATACAGAAAAATGCACGTATTTAAAAAAAACGTATTTCACAACTATGCGGAAACTTTACGTTTTCTGGTGTAGTTTATTCATATCAGAGTTTGAGCTGTGGTACTGTAATTGTTCAATAATATTCCTTTACCCTCAATCTCTTTGATTGTTGTACTGTCAGATGCTCGGTGCCAGTTACGTACCGACGACAACTGTTGAGCTGTTGAACAGAATCACGGGAGGAGGCCTTTCCATCACGTATCGCTTCACGAGGACCATTTCGGTCTTCTCACCAAAGATGGTCTCCATTGAGCTGATGTTTACAAACAGTGGGGACAAACCTCTGGAGAACATTCACATTACTGATCAGGTCTGTGATGAAGAAGAGCGGCTGTTATACGTTCTCACTGTTGGGTCCTAGTAGTTTGCTTTATTGATATGAATGTAGATCATATTTCTCTTTTTGAATCTTGTGGTAGAGTAATTGTGCAGTTTATTTCCTGATAAAGTGCATTTTGAAGACATTGCTGAATAAGTTAAATAATATAAAAACTAATTGTTTTATAACATGATATTGTTCTATTTTACTCTAAACTTACAGACCATATACGAATGCCTTTCATTTGTTTTGTAGAAATTTGCACCTGGCATGACTTTGCAAGAATTTGCAGAAATAAGTAAGTAATAGACATTACTTCTTCATTCTAGAATTAATTTTATTTATCTAATTAATTGTTAACAATTGGAAACAATACTGAATTGTCACAGTTACAATATTTAAGTAACAGTCATCAGTGTTGAAGCACATTAATTCTGTTAGAAATCCAGGGTGCACTTGTATGTCATAATAAAACAGAGAAACTGATTATATTAAAATTTATTAATTTAATTTCTATACTATAATTGATTTTCAAATAAGTATTCCTAATTTGTAATACAACTTTCAATCCCGATTTCAATAAATTAAGACTTGTCATTTAATTTTTCCTGTTTGTTTAGTGTAGTGCTTGTTGTTGAAATGTGTTTATTTATTGCGTTTATATATTGTTTATTAGTATAAATATTTCCGCCGGTACTCGATCCCTGAAGGCTTAGATAAAATCAAAAATCAAATATGTATCGAATGGATTGCCGTCGGGTACATCGCTTTGTCTAAAACACACGCAGTTGAAGCGCTGTATCGCCCCGACAGTCTCTGAAGCAGGAAGGAACTCTCGCGCAAATCCTCGGACACAGACACCAACAACGGTATTGTGTGTATAATATGTTTATCTATCGATTCAGATGTATATTTATTTGAATTATGTCCTGTGTGCTGTAGGCAGCCTAGCTGTCAAGAACAGCACAACAGCGCTGCTTGCTGTGGACTTCAATGACACGATACAGCAGGCCCAGTTCGCCATTGCTACAGCCAGCAAGAAGTTCAATGTCAGCATATCAGCACCAGTGGGCGAGTTGATGAGACCCCACACAGTCAACGAGAGGGATTTCCTTCTCTTACAAAGTAAGGCTGCTTTACTTTTGTACTGTTGCACTTCTATGTTGG
>JAQFZK010000408.1:0-11028 GCA_034695905.1 Fridericia nemoralis | reverse complement strand
GGGGGGGGTCGAGTGTGTATGACATAGAGGGTGAGAGGGCATTGTAACGTCACGCCTTTGCATTTTATTTATATTTGCAACAGAATAGAAAATTTAACTCAAATTTTAACCAAATAACACTAAATTTTAATAAAATAACATTGTTTTTGAAAGACAAAACGAACTAAGGTTAAATCAATGTTTCAGACAAAAATGTATTATATCAGAGGGGATAAGGCTGGGCGAGTGTAACGTCACAGGGGAAGAGAGTCGGTGATTTGTGACGACGTCACGTAGTAAGCGAGTCAAAAATGGCCAAAAAATCGTGCCACGTTATTACGGACAGCCAGTGACGGCAAAATAATGCAAACAATATTTGATTACCCTGTAGTTAAGCACTACCGATGTCATACATATTTAGTCAATGCACGCAACTCACTCCCTTTCCCCCGTGAGCGTTAAGCAGATCTGCACAACACACATCGTAGTTTGAGTACTACATAACAGAGTGAATCTCAACAGCTTCATTTACATATACTTGACATTTAGTCAACTAAAAATTATATGTAGCCAGTTTCCTCTACATTTTTTTAATAGAACGTCAGTATAAGTAAACGACAGCTATTTGTATACCATCATGTGTAATTACTCAATAATGAATCAATGATACACGGTGTAGTGAAAGCGGAAACACTTAGACCATTAACAATATAAACGTTGAACAGTTTTGTAAATAGCATTCTCATTCAAGGAGATACGTTGGACTTTCTACATTGTAATGAATCAATTTACGCTGTAGCTGTAGAACCCAGTAATCATGGCAGAAATCGAAGGACCAGGTCCGATATAGAGAACTACAAGCATTAAAAAAACACAACCGAGATACTAAACTGCATAAAAGCATTCACGTATGCAAGACAAGGATGAACAAATGCAACATTTGCACATACAATCAGTCTGCTCCCTTTAACCAATTTCACGGAATGATTACATTTAGCAGTACCAAGCAACAAGCATCACTGAAACAAATCTAAACGTTATTAGACAATTTGAAAAAGTGGAAGATTTCACTCAGAGAGATAACATCAATAACAAAACATGTAAACAGTACTATTATTCCATAAATGATAACAAAACTAAATACCAATTTATATATCAAAATTGTGCTTAAATGAAAAAAGTGTTTGAGATTTATTCTAAACTGTCTGAAATTAGCAACACAACTGCAACAATTTCAAATAATTTAAAATGTAATGAGCTAATACTTGAAAAATAATGTAAGACAATCTGCAAACAGTCTTGGAATAAACTACAGAGTCTTTACAACTCACAGTCGATCTTCAAGACGGTGTAAACAAAACATTAGCACGCTTTTATATTTCTAGTAAGCATAAGTTTTTAATTGATGATATTGATACAAATTATGCTAAATATTATCGTACAAACATTCTGAATCTTCACATGGATTACATACATCAGTAAACTTTCTCACAGTTGAAGAAACATCAATTTGTCATAGTTGTCATAAATGAAAACGAGCGAAACACCAAAATAAATCAGCAGACATATTTCAGCAGAAATACACACCGTCAATTCAGCAGAAGCACTACCAACAACAACACAATGAACAATTACACGTACACACACATACCAGAGTAGAAAAGAATGATGCCAAGTATGTGAATGTCTAAATGACGATTTTACAACAATGGCCTATATAATGGAGTGGAATGCATCTACATCGCTAATATCTGTTCTATAAAAATAAACTGTTAGTCATCCCACACAAACACAGTCGATCTGAAACCTGTCAACATTTTCAACAAATAACAAACTTTGCAAAGCGCTGTATTCTCTTCACGTCTGTCTCTCTCTCTATCGGTATATCACCATTTAAAAAATGTATGTATATCTACTATATATATATTAGAGCATAAAGACGTATAAAATGTTAAAACATTGTATGTATTTATATTTTATCTAGAAAAATCAACATTTACTAAAATGCACATATGTATGCATATGTACACACATTCCACTATAAATAATTGTTGCTAATAATTTTTACATCTTCTTAAATCGTGTGGTTTTTCACAACCTTGTAATTTAAAGATTCACACTTACAATACAGTGACAAAAATAGAGATTACAATAGTATTAGGCCCACATGATTTATTTCTTTAAGCATTAAGTACATTAAGCACATATAAAATATATACTGTCAGTTGTGTCAGAATATTGAAATGTTTATATTAGGAATAATCATAAAATGCCAGAGCATTTAGGTGCTGAAACAACTGCAATTAAGCATACACAAAATTATACAGACATAAGTACATTCATTCATGTAATGGTTCAACTAGACTTTTATTCGGCAATTAAATGTTTACAATTAATTTTAAAATCCTTAAAATTCACACGCACAATTAAAACAGAAAAAAGAACAAGATGTTCTGCAATTGGCAAACAGAAAATCCTGAGCAACAACAGTGAATACTGATAGATCGGATTAGTTTCTCAAGAAGCTCACTGAAGAGAATTATATCCAGTTCAGGTAGCCCTTACAAACCGAGCCCATCTTCGACAAACTAATAATATCTTCATTTCAAAACTTGTCACTAATGTAACCATTCCGACAGACAAGAGTCTGTCGTCGTAAGTACGTGCATATATTAGTCTATCAAAACATCTACGTGATAATGATTTACAAAAGTTAAATAAGATATCTCAATACAAAACAAAATCTTATTTACTTTCATTTTCTGTCACATCTTATCAATCACAAACTTCAGAGTCTTTTGAACCCGCAATAATGATGTTACGATAAAACAAATTTCACTAAAAATACATTTATTCATTTGAACATTTTAATCCAGCAGCTTCCAAAGATGTGACTACATAAGCGTAACATCTTTACAATTGGCTAATTTTAATTCCCATTAACAAACCAAGACTGCTTTATACTTTAATTGCTTATCGTTCTTCAAAACATCAAGAGCTCAACCAACAAGATATCCCTATCCATACAATATCCATGCATCTTAGCACTATCTAATCAAAATAGTAAATAATAATGAAAATAAAAGAATATATAAAAACAATAATTTTTATAATCATTTCAACATCTGTAAATAAAATCTAAATATATAATTTGTCAAAACTTAGATGTTTACACCTACACAGCACATTTGATAGATTGCTTTGCAAACAATAAATATTATTCATTATTACACTAACTACGATTCATACCACTTCGAGCACAGTTCACAAAATGTCATTGCTATTAAATCAACAAATAACACTTAATTTAGAAAGTCATAATATCACAACAGTTTTAATACAAACATTTCTGATGCACAATATTAAATATTTAGTCCATAACAGTTTCAATGCATAAACTACTACCATTGCTAAGGCTCCCTGGAATAAATTTCTTCCTACATGATTCATACACGTATTTAACATCATGTAATCATGTATATTTCACTGAACAAGAAAACTAACAACTGATTTAATAAAAGAAATTAAGAATATAGTAACAACACACACACACAACACAATAAAACTACACAAACTTACTTTGGCTTTTTTTCACACAGCGTAGAACAAATGGCACATTGTAAGGGACTTTATATATAAACATAGCCATACATTCAATTAGACTAATCTACTAATCTATATAATTGAATGGCTTTATTCTTCATTAAGTTCGTCTCCGTCGACATTTTCATCAACCTTACTATCTTCAATGCTTGGTTGTCTTTCTTTATCTTCTCTCTCGTAATTGGCCACTTTCTCTCGTAGCATCGCAAGTTCTTTCTCTTGTTCTTCCACCTTCAATTTGAGAGACTGAATCTCAGCCAATAGCGGAGCCGTGTCAGCTACAGGCTGTCCAATCAAAACCAAACACATAGTAGCTGTATTAGCCAATCACAAGAGGCTCACTAATACAAAACTTCAGCTTTTAAGCTAAATTGAAAAAATTGAGGGATTCTTATAGTTTTTATTTAAATTGCCAGTAATAAAACAAATTCTGTAAATAATTATGAAAGAAGTAAACACTGCATTTGCAAATTGACTAAACAAGTTTTGAAACTGCATGTATTATGAAATGTGACAGTACAAACTGATTTCAGTTCAAATCGTTATTAAACTGTTACAATTAATTAAGACAGACTAACACAGAAAAGTTTAAGGTGCTATCAAATTCTGTCCATTAGCTGCAATTCTGAAGATCATAATATATATAAAAATTCGAGATTTCATTGAAACTAGTCAAAATGTTACAGAAATATTGTGAACAAGGAATCTGAATGTGAGATAGCACTGACAAGACGCCAAATAAGTTAACGTTGTTAAAACGTAAATAAGATGACATGAATAAATGTTTGTCAGCATTGAATAACTGAATCATTGAATCACTGAATCATTGAATAACTGAATCAATGAATCATTGTATCACTGAATCACTGAATAACTGAATCAATGAATCATTGTATCAATGAATCATTGAATCACCGAATCATTAAATCACTTACCGCAGCAGTTTTGCCGACAGCTGTTGACGACGGTGTCACAGATGCGACGGGTTTCGGAGCAACTTTTATTGCCGACGTCTTGCGAGTAGACTTGTACCCATCCTTCATGGAAATCTGTTAAAATAACATATACAAAGACACATTTTTATAAACTATACTGTTGCAAGGCATCTCTTTCTCATCAACCTGGCAATAATTTTCTTTACTTTATAATCATCAATCTTGCAACAAAGACTTGTTTCTGAAGTGCGTTTTATTTATAAAATGTAAAATGATATACAGTCACACAGAATTCAAATCGTTTCTTAATTTTGATCCAAATATCCTCACATTCATCAAATTTTAAAAGGGTTACAAATTACAATATGTTTATAATTTAAAAGGGTTATATACCAGTATACGTTACAATATAAACTTCAATTATAAAGATTAAGTTTAGTGCAAATTTATATTTCAGCACAAGTACACAAGCCATAAATTGCGATTCTTATAAATGACAATGATATTTAACTGGATAAAGTTTACTACACAATACAACATAAAACTGTTTTCAGACTTTTTTATCTGAGAATAAAATTTTACTATAGAATTTGATGTTTACACAGAACTTCATTTTCTCACAAGTTAGCAATTAAATATTAATGCCAGAAATTAATTACTGCACTGTCATTAATAAATCAAGAACAGAGCAAATTCACAGGGTCCCAAACAGACAACTTACGTGGATCGGAGTGGCATTTTTTCCAGCTAGCCAATCATCAGCCGTCAGTACCGCCGTGTCTCCGGGTGTGTCCGGATATAGATCATCCTGAAAGAGTTCCGACTGTCAAACAAAACATTCACAGATTGTTCAACTAGATAAAAAGAAACACTGAATAGCATTCTCACTAAAATAGTTACAGCATTTTGCAACTCGATGAGTAAGAAGGAAATTGAAAAGAATACAGTGGTACGCTAATGGAATAAATGGTTAAATTGCGCACAGTTTGCAATTTGTTCAATCAAATGTTTTCTACTGATGGCTATTTCAATGTCTTCAATTTGGGAATTGCAGTTCTATGCCAAGTGAATTGAAATCCAACGACACTACTTCAAATACAATAGTGCAAAGAATATGTCAAAAATGTGCTTATCATGCTATAATCCACATTTTCTAATGTTGTTTGACACACACTGATGTGTAAGAAGTGCATATACATGCATAAATACATACATAATCAAGAAGTTTGAAAAGTTTGCAAATTTTGACCCTCAATACAAAGGCATCGCACCTTTAGTGTAAAAAGTATAAATCTAAGTTCGTGCAAATCAAATCCAAATGTATACATCATCGCGAACATATCCGATTCAAATCCGTACCATTCATACATAATTACAAAATGATCACAATGGAAACCATTTAATTTAAATAATTCAAAAATCTAAATAATTCATATATAATTAAAAAATGATAGCAATGGACAACTTTTAATTTAAATAGTGAATAAGTTTAAATAAAAGACAAATTCAACTGACTTTCCTAGGCACTGTCATGGGGATGACTTCACACAGACCCTTTGTCTGAACCTTGTAGAACCTGCACAAGTGACAACATAACGCAAGAAATGAACACTGTGAGATCATTAAACCCATTCACATTACGCCTATCTGTTTACAAAGAAGTTTAATTAATTGCGGAAGTTTCTCAAAATAAAAGGACCACACTATCAGTGATGCTCTACATAATGTTCGGTTCACTCGTGTTTTTATTACAATCCTAAACTGAACTACATTTTATTATAAATTTAATTGACTACAATTCAAATCTGAAAAATGATAAACTTAATAATCTTGGACACAAAGATCGTAACTCCTTAATATAAAGGCTCCTTCAGCAGTCACAACTGCCCTCCATTCAAGGCAGGGCAATCTAACAAATAATTAAATGTATTCACAGCCACACAGCAGACAGTCACATAGTCACGCAGCACCTCTAAATGTCAACTTTCATGACACAAACTGATGCACAAGAAGTGCGATATACATACATATACCTAAACAACATACCGTATAATCCAAACAGTGCATCTACACATTGAATAACAGATTTATAAAGACAGCACCAGGTTGCAGTCTGACCTTGCGATCTCACAGATGTTGACATTCACCCCTCGTTTTGGCATGAAGCCAATTCCACGCTGAGGCTCCGGCGACTGATACATGGCGAGGTAGTGAACGAACGGAGCATCGTCCGTCACCTCAAAGTATCGGATCATTGTGTCACCCTAACACACAGACCGCATGTCACACAATACACGTACTTACGTACGTATGTATGTATGTAGCATTTCTAGACTGCTCCGTATGTGTCCTCCCCTGACAATTGAAGGCGCAATGCACCAGACTATTTTTGTGAGAATATATTGAACAGTTCGAGTAGTCAAACTATATTCTTACAAAGAACTCAAGATTGGACGGCATAAGGTGTTATGCTATGTTGTTATTTGTTAAAAGAACTTTTGTGCAGTCATACCGGAACATTTTGGCATACCTGGTACTTTTTCTCACTTCTAGTCCTATATATCTTATCCAATGTAATGTTGCAAATTTTGCTGTGGTCGATTGTCTGCAAGAGTTGTCCAGAAATAACTCGATTGATGAACAGTATCCACAGAATCTTGAACATTTCTAATTACTTTGGGATTTGGCCTCTTTAGCGACTCACAGGAGATACAAGGACACGACACAAATAACTTTTACATATCTAAAAACAAACACTCAAGGAAATAAATTAATCTAAAAAGTGTACACTTTAAAACTGCTAATAAAGGACTTTAAAATATTCTAGCTTCCACAAAATATTGGAACTCTACTCAGGCAAATAACACCCTGCAGTTAACTTTCATTTTCAATATCCTGTACTGTAAGTGTACATTAATTTTACTTCCTTGATGGAGTTAGCAGATTGAAATGTTAAGATAAAGAAAAATCCTAGTAGGCACCTTGCCGCACAGAAAGACAATGTTGAGATCAGGATCATAGAATATGAACATGACACCGTTGCTGTTGTCAATCTCCACCGTTGTCAAATTCTTCAAATCCTGCAATGTAAAAAACAACAAATTTCTCAGTGATCAAATTACTCGTTACAATAACACATCTGATTTCAGTAAAATTGATATAATCTAAATGATTTAATTGATTGATAAAGCAGTGGACTAAAATTGGTGTAAATGTAAAATATATTGTATACCAATATATTTATCATATATATTTATTGTATACACAATAGAGCAATACTGCAGTAAAACTACAAATTTGTTGTAAATCTACTACAAGAATCTAACGTTAGTTTACAGACATGACTTTCAACAAAAATCTTACATTAATTTAATTTTGTGTAATCTGGGGATACATTTTGCAACATATTACTGTTCTGCTATGTATGATCAGTTTAAACTTTTTAAACAATTATATCAATTATTTTTCAAAAATAAACACAATTTTTAAATGAAGTAGTATGTTAATAATAATAATTGATTTGCATGCATCAGAGCCATTGACCAAAAGTTGTTTTAAGTCTAAAAATTAACACTATTAAATGGAACCTATAATACATGTTCAAATTACATGAATTACTTCCTAGACTTAAATCAATTCTCCAATTTTCTATATCAAAAACTCCAGCACAGAGCACAATGAAAGACTTCTAATATAACAAATCTTTCTACCTAAACATATCATATTAAAAATATAAATACTTTTAAATGTTGGGCAAAAAACATTACACATTTTATTGACCAAAAGCTAATAGATAAATAATATATTAACTAGTAAAAATAATATAGCTTTTGCCATTAAATGCTGAAAATAAAATGCAATACAATTGTCACAACTTCGAATGGCATAAAAAGTAAGAAAGCATAAGTAACCTTACAATAGATGCAACAAAAATACCTACAATAACATACTGCATCTACACAGCGCAGCACCTTCATTATAAAACAATGTCTGAAATCAAAGTAAGAAGATTTGATACCTCGTCCCACAACGCAAACTGTCTCTCGCTCATTCTTGAGAAACCGGTCGAGAAAATCTTTCCACTCTTTAGAAACACAACTTGAGCAGGCTTGGTTCCCTCGTGAGCCACATTTTCCTACAAATAATATAAAATCAATCTAAATATTGATTTTTTATATCAATATAACAGAAATAAAGAAAGTACTTTCATTACAGTTATTCAAAAGTTAATTATTTCTCATTTGCTACAATGGCATCATTGATATAATACCTGTCACAATTCGCAATCAAACTCGATTTAATTTAATTATTTCACGTTGTGTAAAGGAAAGTGAAAAATAAGTGACATATTTTGTTTATGCCCTACGAATAATGACCTACGGATAAAGCATTGGTCTCATCTTTCAAAAGCATACACCACAATGAGAAACAAATTCATAGAGTGTACTAAAATTGATTTCTTTCCTGACCAAAATTACCTTCAAATAAAGATTGCCCATAGCTTATAAAATGTGTGCAATAATAAAAATAACAGTAATAACTACTTTACTACAAAAATAAATAAATTCTCGAGCGAGACAACTTGTTAAACACTTCGCAATCCATCAGAGATCCCAATCAAAAACTGGTTTTCACCGGATTAATATTTTCAGCAGTTTAAGCACCAGAACACCTTTTAAATTTAGTTTTCTCTGGAGTACTGAATCTGAAAAAAGCAGCACCAACACTAGTCATTGAACTGAGTGACCCTGTTCCTTATCCCGTTGCTACCATTAGCTCATCTTTGAAGCACAAGAACAGTCAAGGACTAGCCTTAGAATTACTGAACCATTACAAACAATAAATGACCGAAATCCCAAATACAGTGCAATCCGCTAAAGTGCATAGCCTCAGGACCAAAGTTTAACTTGCATATAACCAGAATGTGCACTTAACCATTAGAGTTTATGCAGTGAATGTTGTAATCCGTTACGGAGTTTTGTGCTGCACATAAGCAGATTTTGCTCTTAGACGAATTGCACTTAAGTGGACTGCACTGTAGTGTGGTTTTTGTCTTCTACCTTTGCTGACACACACAAAATACTTAAACACCAAGATCTGTTTCAGATTTTAAAAATTCCTTACTTTACTCTCCAAATTTTTACCTTGACTATGGCTCCAGTCCGAGGATCAAAGATTCTGAACTTCTTGTCCTTGGAGGACGCGACGAACAGACTGCCGTCCCAGTTCCAGGACACACTGAGGGGCAAGTCAGGAGAGTCGATCTGGGAGATGACCTCACCCGTTCCTACGTTCCATATGAAGATCTTGTTGTCTGTTCCTGAACATCAAACCAAAAACACTGTCGTTACACACTCACATGCACAAACTAGTATGCTCACACACACGTACATTCACATGCACATAAATGCATTTACAACACGCAACACACACACACACACACACACAGGTACATATACATTCAAACTTACTTATACGAAAACAATGCTTTTTATTACTTAACATTATGCACCTATCTTATTTGAAAATACATTCTGCAACAATCATATTTCAAAGTAAGACAGTAAAGTTAAAAAGTTATACAATTAGTTAATATATACAGCCATGCAACACTCCATGCCTGTAAACAGCCACCGTCTGTAGACGTCAAAATAAGTAGTATACATAAAAATAGACCCCAGAATAAGCATCAAACCATAGGATTCTTTAAATCAAAGCAACTTACTATGAAATATTGAATAAATATGACATAGTAGATAACTTGTAGTAGGTAAGACTAAACTTTATTGAATTCATATGAAACATGACACTGAAACAAAGAAATCTATATAATTTTATTAACTTGTATAACAAGATTCATGAAACAAACAAACAATTATTCACAGAGCTGTCACTTGTGATCGACCGTGTTACCTCCACTGAGCAGAATGTTCTGAGCGGTCGGATGCCACGCAATCAGACCGACGCGTCTCTGATGGGCGACGAGATCTACGAGAGGTTCCTCAAGGTTTGCCGTCAGTCCTCCCTCGGGGATCTGCCACACCTTCACCGTGCAGTCCTCAGATGCGCTCGCGATGATGTCATCGTCGTGGGGGCACCACTGGATGTCAAGCACCGCAGCCTTGTGACCCACAACCAGCGGGGCATCGCGGTCAACTCTGCCCACCTAGTAACAAGTGAAGAGAAACAACACTATGTGATGTTTCATAAAAACAACGATTTCGCAAGTAACTAGGAAATACAATTAAAGAAGATTTCAAATAATAAAATGAAAGACGATTTCAAAGACAACTACTGTACATAGGCCTATATCTTCAAACAGCGACTAAATTTAAATAAAATATAAATAACAGTTTTAAAAGTTACAATACAGTAAACTAATAAATATAACTATAAAAGTTATAGAAGTTATACAATCCAGTGCCATGCCGGGATAGACGGGCCTGCACTTCACTCCACCAACAAACTCTTGCTGTTGACTTCTGCTATTTAATTAATTTCGCTTGCTTTC
>JAQFZK010000407.1:0-11033 GCA_034695905.1 Fridericia nemoralis | reverse complement strand
TGTGTGTGCGCATGTGCGCTTGTGTGCGCGCACGCGTGCGCGCACGTGCGTGTGCGTGTGCATATGCGAGCGCGCGTGCATGTGCGTGTGCGTGTTCGTGTGCGTGCGTGTGTGTGCGCGTGCGTGTACACGTGCGCGCGCATGTGTGTGTGCGCGCCGCGTGCGTGTGTGTCTGTGTGAGCATGAAAACGAGTATACATATGCGCACAAACACAGACGCAAACACGAAAGCCCGAGTACAGCAATACGTTAGCAAGGGAGTCCAGAACAAAAACAAAATTTACATAAATAATCTGAATAACAAGGTATTTAATGGCTGTGAACAGCTAATCGCGGTGAACAGCAATATCCAGTGAAGCAGCTTCTCTGTGAATGTCTGCCAAAATCTCTGGATTCAAATTTTCATAAATAAACGTGGCCAATTCTCTTCGGCTGTGACCTCAATCCTGTATGTTAAAAAGGAAACTCTCTCGGAATATAATTGACCTATCATAAATCTTAGTTTATGTTAAAGTACATATCTTATACTAGTTAACAGAGGCTGCTGCTTTAACTAAATTGATCGAAGACTATTCAGAAACGATGTGGCACAGTGAAGCATTTTGTCACTTCGAGATTTGAGTCGCTTTTAGAACTGATTGTTGGTGATTTTAAATGTGGCTCCTAGTTACTTAACCTTGGATGAATTCAGGCTACGCCTCTTGCTGCTATCTGACGGTTGTTGCTGATATTGGATTGGTTCCCTTCTTCTATCCCTTCTTGACTATGCACGACTTCCTTTTTCAGGAAAATTGTAGAAAGCGATTTGACTTTTACTTGATTTGATTTAGTTTTTCAGAGTTTGCATCATCTTCTATCCTCGTCCTAAGAGTCCTTCGTTCTATTATGTTTTTTATGAACTGCCGAAACTCGTCTTCTTCTGCTTGCTGTTGTTTTTCATGGATCGGATTCACTGACTCAATTTTGCAGATTCTCCATCCCTCCCCTAGCCGATTCCGATTGACCTCCAGCATCAACGATTTATCCTGACAGTGTTTCTGTATGTAAGTGCCGTCTTCATATTCTGCAAGCTGTTCACCGCTAACTACACCTGCGGCCGAACAGTCGTTTCTCCTCATCTGTATGTAGTCGTGTATCCCTATAGATTATCCGGTTCATTTGTGAGATTGGATCCCGTGCTTAGCAGCAGATATTATCAGCACTGATGATAATATTATCATCACTTCTTGGCAAAATTGTGATATTTAGTTGATTGTTGTCCTTTGCGAACAAATTACAATAGAAATATACAATTATATACCTTATCTCTTACTGGTGTGTTTGTGTATTTGTTTGTGTGTGTGTGTGATTTGTTCAGGTGATGTCGGCTACTATGATGACAGCAGATATTTTTTTATCAGGGACCGCGTAACTGATCTGATTAAATATAAGGGGCATCATGTAAGTTAATAACAAAAACACTTTATTCAATACATACTTTGGATTTCTAACATTTATATATACCGTACTGTCTCATGCTGTTAGAAGTTGTAGACATGATATTGATAATTAATTAAGAATGTAATGCATACAGCAAAAGCTCGCATATTACCTGAATTATAATAAGCTATCATTCTATATCATTGTTTGATTTCCAATTGTCATTGCATTAATCGGGATATGTTTTAATAGTACTTAGTTAAATATTTCCAGTCTAACTGTTCAAATGGAAATTTTCAGTATACCGACTTACTTTACGTTCATTTTATAACAAACATTTTAACAGGTTTCTCCGATGGACCTTGAAGACGTACTGCTGTCTCATCCAGACGTAGCAGAAGCTGTAGTCATCGGTGTACCTGACTCCATCGCAGGTGAACTACCGATGGCCTGTGTTGTGCGCAGAGCAGACGCTACAGTTACTGAAGAAGAGTTGGAGACATATGCCGATGGTAAGAATTATTGAAAACAAGTTTGTTGGATTCAATATGGTTGTAATAAAATAATTTATATGACGACACTTATAAAATACATTTTGCAGCGTTCAATTCGAATTTACAAACGAAAATTATTTGCCTTATACCTGAAGCAATGTCCACACTTCTAAATGTTAAACACTAAAATCATGTTAACATTTTAGATCAATCAGGCGTTCAATTCTATCCGCTTTTCATTGTACCATCTTATATTTACCATTTTTACTATTTTTGTCTAGCAACAAATAGCATGCATCCGCATAAATCTCGACCCGCATTTGGATATTTTAATCGTTAACTTCCCTGTGGCAAACAGAAATGTATCTCAGCACTGATGCGCTTCCGTCAATAACCAGCTTTCTTTGCTCACTTCCTTGACGTCCATTTTGTCTTGACCTCTTTCCATAGTATGTTCATTAGTTAATCTGTCTAATCACATTATTATTATCATTCCAATATGACCATTGTCCAAATACACTAATTTTACACTTCATCGCGTTGTACCAAGTCCAAATTTCGCATCTGTAGTTCAACACTGGGAAAACATAACAATTCAGAATTTTCATGAATTTTAGTCTTGATAACTGTTGTAGTGACATTGCTCGAAATCTTAAGTTGTTTTGTAACATGTTGTTAGTGCTATAATTGTCTTTATTGTCTATCATCATGTTGGTGTGTTTCGCAATTATGGTCAAGTCTTCTAATGTCACTGTTAATAATGCATGTCAAAACTCTGATGTACATAGTTTGTAGCATCCCCACTATGCATGTTACAGGAAAAGTGGCAGATTACAAACAGCTGAGAATTGGTGTGAGATTTGTTGAGAGTATTCCGAAGGCGTCGTACGGAAAGATTCTACGTAATGAACTACGAGCTACCTTAAACAATAATGTTATTTAAATTTGTATGAACTAGGTCGTTGATTCAAGGTGTATGTACCCTGACTTTATTGCATGGTATACGGCTCCACTTTTTTGTTTGACATCATGCTTTCCAATGCACGCTGTTAAAACGCCATGTAAACTGTCTGTAATGCAGGTGGTGGGTTTGTGGCATTTTGCTTACTTAGCTGAAGTTTTAGATCAAAGGCAGACTTAATTACAGTATCACGCTATTCAGATGTGCACAAAGAAGGATGGGCAGCATTCATTGATGTCTTAGTTTTCATAGTTATAATATTAACATTCCAATGTTCTGATTTGTATCTGACTTTTGTGATATTGCATCACTTCGCATTTCTCTGGATACGAAAAGTTGCGTACGGTTGTAATTGTGTTCAATCAAATTTAGTAAAATTGAATATCTAGGCGTCTTTTTATATTGGTTCAGTATCACTTGAACGGGCGTCAGTTGAACGGGTGTCATTTGAATGGTCAGTTAAACGTCCGTTGAAAGTTAAATATATAACCTAACCAAACGTATATGGCGCCATGATGTTTTTTGTAAATCAATCCGTTCAAATGACTCCCGTTTATGTAACGGCTCGTTCAAGTGACGTCCGTTCAAATCACGTGCTACCCTTATAGAGTCATTCTACATGTAAATTCGAATGATTTCATGTAATTAATTCAGCAGAAAACGTACTTGATTTCTGTGAACTAAATGTGTAATCAATGATGTAACCTGTGACGAATTTCAATCACCAAACGGTTAAACTGTAGTTCTGGCAATATGAATAGTCTAAGTTAATTTTGCAATCGTCAATCTAATCTTCCGTAATATCGTGTTATGCCTATGTATCGTACACATGTACAATAATTGAATGAGTAAATATTGCAGTTAATATCGTGAACTGATTTTACTGTTATGAAATAACTACTTTTTTGGTTAAAGGTTAATAGTCTGCACTTTGATGAGCTTAAGTAGAGTAATATATATATATACAGGGTGGTCCAAAAATAATAATCCCCTAGCAAAATCTTAATAACTTTGTCCAAATATAATATTTTTTCAAAATATTTTAAGGCTCAATAGAGGAGGAAATTTGACATATTCTCTCAAAATTTGGTAGAAAAATATTGTTTATTAAAAAAGTTACAGGGTTTCTACGAAAAAGTTCAAAAAGTCAAGTTAACACAGCTTATTCAACGGGCACTCATTTTATCATGTCACTGTTAGCTTTTCTTTTCATATTGACTGTTGACCCTGAAAAGGGCCAAACTATGAATGCAGGTTTTTTTTTCCAAATTTTCGAATTTTTTATTATTTTTTTTGTTTTTTCAATTTTTCAATTTTTTATTTTTTTATTTGTTTTTTCTATTTTTTCATCTTTTCAATTTTTTTTTTCATTTTTTCAATGCTTCGACTTTTTCAGGGCCAAAATCAATCAAAAAAATAAATAAAAAAATAGAAAAAATAAAATAAAAATAAAAATAAAAATATATATTAAAAATTCGAAAATATCGAGAAAACACCAGCATTCACAGTTTGGCCCTTTTTAGGACCAACCGTTAATTCAAAAAGAAAAGCTAACAGCGACAAGAAGAAATGAGTGCCTGTTGAATAAGCTGTGTTAACTTGGCTTTTTGAACTTTTTCATTGAAACTTTTTCGTGTAACTTGTTTAGTAATAAAAAAAATTCACCAAATTTTGAGGTAAGATGTCAAATTTCCTCCTCTAGAAAGTCTTAAAATATTTTGAGAAACTATTGCGTTTTGACAAAGTTATTAAGATTTCGCTAGGGAGTTATTTTTTTGGACCACCCTGTAGATTTGCGCTAAATTTGAAAATTATTTTAAAAATAAACTTTACTACTATTAACTATAGCCCCCAACCCTATAGTATATATATCTCTACTACTACTACCCCTAATCCTACTCAAACTCTAAACTAACTATCTAGTAATTAACGAGAGAATAATTACTCAACATTTTATTAAACCTTTCTGTGATTAGTAAGTGAAAAATGACTATTGGGATTGAACATATTTTGAATACGCTATCGGTAGAACGGTAATACAAGAAATTTTTTTGCTGTAGCGCAATAATTAATATTCATGAGCACTTACTTAACTATGCTTTGCCCTGATTGTTGGAGCTTAAGTACGGGCAGGGGCGGATACAGAATTGTAACTTAGGGGGGGGGGGGGCGATTTGGTTTTAGGGGGGAGGGGCGATTTGGAATTTTGCAAGCTAAAAATGATGTTTTACCATATGATATGGTGAATGAAGACTAAAGAGCAGGTAAAAACATGCTTTTCTTGACTCTTAGGGAGGAGGGGGGCGATCGCCCCAAACGTCCGCCCCCCCCCCACTTGATCTGCCATTGAGTACGGGTAGTGGGGAGGGGGACCTCACAAGATTAAGAATTCGCTAGTTGCTAATTCATTGTTTTTAATACATTGCTAGGTTTGCTTGGAGAAAGGTAAAGGTTTGACGAATTCGCCATCCCCAGAAGCTGAGAGCTGAGCTTTCCATCCTGACGAACCCCCGAACGAACGTTCCTGACGAACGCTCCTCCATCCCAGCGAGGAAGATTATGATTACAATTACTAATATGATAAAATTGTTTAGACTTATAAGATTTTTAACTTAAATCATATTTTTAGCAACTAATTTGTATTGAAATAATAACCCTTTAATATAATAATATTAGTTTAGGTGCCGTGTGGGGGATGTATCATAAGACCCTTCGTTTCCGAAGTCTTTCTTAAATGTCTTCAATTTGTGTTTCTGCGTGTACCAGACATAATACGAATTGTCATTGCAGGTCATGCATGCAACGAAAACAAAATACATATCTTTTTTCCATCACTTTGTCAGTAATTGTCCACTTGGAGCAGTTGACTCCTTCTTTCATCTTCTTCGTTTATGCATACACTCAAGTTACGTATGAATGAGTCGATTATACATGTGGATGCGTGCCGGAGTGCATGCATGTATGTAGGTCTATGTATATAGTTAGTTTCATCATGTATGCATTTATACATGCATGTAGGGCCTATGCATATGCGCTCGGGGCCCGGGTTCGTTCCCCCCTCAAAAAAAGAAGGACACTGGTGGACGCTTTATACCCCTATCCCCCTGCCAATGATGTTTGTCCACAATTGTGATTTTTGCACCTATCTGACTCCAAAAACTTCTGATGAGCAAAAAAAGGTCATCAGGTATTTTTCACGGAGGTTGCTACGACAAATAAAAATTGTCCAAGGTGATGACAAAAATTCACCCATAACTTTTTACAAATCTTTTTTTTTAAATTTCCTCGCCATATGTTTAAAATACCCCCTCTATTGAGCAAACAAAACCTCAAAGTATGGGGGACCGCACATATGGTTGGGGCTTGCCGAGTTTTTTTTACTCACATTTAGCTGATTTATCTCATTTTGCGATAGGTAGGCTACTACAACCAGGGGTTTACTTGATCCCCTTACCCTTTCCTGACGCCCATGATACCGACTCGTAAGCATAATTCTATAAACATATTTCTATAAACATAATTCTATAAACATAAACATATTTCTATAATAAGTCCGATGTCAATCATGAGTCATGCGAACTAAGGGTTTCGAATGCAAAATCTTAATGCGATACATCATACATAGACTTACATGAAAGCGCATTTGAAACTGAACTTCAACAGTTTTCTCGGCTGCGTAGCTCTACGCTTCCTTGCTCAAAATGAACTGAGCGTGACGTCACGTTTTATAGTGTGACTCTGGGTTTTTCCACGACGACAAGTTTCATATTTTTGAAATAATTATACAACAGAAACACGTTAAGTTTCAGACGAGCACTTCTTCTGCTGTGATTTTTTTTGTCGACTTTGTAAATGCGATTTGCAGTTTCTTTGCTTTTTTGCAGTAAAAATTGTTGAAATAAATAGCTCGAACTAGTTACGTACTAGCCATAGCAGTCGTTATTCGTCTCTCAAAAGATATATTGCGCTACAATTCACAGGCTGCACATGGAAGGAGAACTGCAGATACTCATAGTTGGGTTACAGGGAAAGAGGAACATCGTCATATTACCGGAGGTTAGCTGTTTCTATCTCTACTGAAAACGAATAAACTAATTCCGTGGAAAAATTCGGGTATTATGTCGTTTAAATGTTTAGTACAATGATACAATCGATAAATTGAATCCCTCGAGGTCTGTCTAAACTTGACTGTGTACGTTCGTATCCATTAGAGATAAACGAATCGAGTTATAGGCAGTGATGGATTTACGTTTGTAGCGTGGGGGCATGAACACATTTGAATGGCACCAGGGGTGGTGTTGTACAAATCTTGGGCCGGGTAGAAATCCGTGCCTACCCGCTATGTTAAATATGGCAAATAATGTTGTTTTTAATTGCAAATCGACTCATGATTGTTAAAATAAGGAACACATTACATGTACTATTTAGTCACGTACTACTATTATGCGTTTCATAGCGAATTTTGATGTTTTGATCAGTTAAAATAGTAAATAACTGCTTTTCGATCCGGTCCAAAATTTATACAATAACCTGTCACATAAATCTTGGACTGGGTAGAAAGTTGTTCATTTTGCATTCGAAATTTGCTAATAAGTGCCTAATCTTATGACCTGGCTAAATAGTAGACACAATGTTTTACTTATTTTAGTAATAATGGGTCGATTTGCAAATTAAAAGCAACATTATTTGCCATATTTAACGTAGCGGTAGGCACGGATTTCTACCCGACACAAAATTTACGTGACACCACCCCCTGTACTTTTTTCAGTATTTTTCCTTCCTTTTTCTTCCCTTTTGATTCTTTCGATCCCTTTCGGTATTATCTCCCTTTCGGTGTTCAGTATGATTGTTTTGCCCTGTTCATTCTTGTCCTATCAATCCTACATTTTGCAATTTTATTTATAGCATAATTTATGATTACTTATTGAAAGTAGCTTGACAATTATTAACGTTTAAAGAAATCTATGGCAATGTGTGTTATATTGCATGATGTGCACAATTCATTAATGTTAACCTGAATGTAAACTATTGCGTAATGTTTAGACGAAGAAGAGACGCAACGGAGGGCGTTCCAAGAAGGGTCGTGGTCATGTGAACCCGGTGCGATGCACCAACTGTGCGCGATGTGTTCCGAAGGACAAGGCCATTAAGAAGTTTGTCATTAGGAACATCGTCGAAGCTGCGGCAGTCAGGGATCTGTCAGAGGCTTCAGTATACACAGGTGTGTTGAGCTTGTAGGGTCTGCTACGTGTAAAGGTGTAGTAATGTTGTGTTTCAATAAGAAATATTTGTTGTGATTCCAGAAATAAAGAAATGTAGGATAAATTGATTGTTTCCATGTTTGACGATAGAATCGGATAGGTCATTATGAAAAGCACAGAGCGTAGTGTCGCAGCATTTCTGTTCACATGCCGGTTCTTTTCCAAAGTGTTAACAAAGTGTTAAGAATTTATTTGTATTTTTGGCTCTTACTGTCGTAAGTAATATTGTAGTTTGTAAGTAGGTCATTATTCCAATATATAATTTGCTACGTACGTATGAATGAATGACTCCGCCCCTTCGCTCTCTAACTCTGAACGCTGTTAAGCCTCCGATACAATTGCCCATCCAGATAGAATTGTAATGAATAGAAACAGCGCCGACGGAACAGCGAGGGTGGATCTTCAACGAATAGAAACGGTGCATCTAAAAACAACGCTGTTGCTCATGTGTTACAAATATCACTCTTATCTACGTTCATTGCACGGCTGGCACACTGTCAACTCTCATACGTAGGAGTCCGCGCTTGAAATGGCCAATCAAATTTATTGCTTTTTATTTGATTTTGAAAATATCGACTACAGATTGTAATGTTTCCACCGATTACTACTTAAATTGATTGAACACATCGTTTTTCATTCACTGTAGTTATTTATGCAATTAATTACTAATTGTGGCCTGCTGTACAGTCAAAATATTTACTAATGTATACACTTCAATAAATTCCGGTCATTTTTGACGGGTTACAGCCAGTTTTGAAATATTTAATTTAGTTAAGCCATTGAAGATTTTTAAGTAAAATAAATTTGAGGTTGTTTGCTCATATGTTGGTGCTTGTTGTCAAATTGTTGCTGAAAATCATGTTGAAGGTGTTCCCAGAAGAAATCAAAATAAACCCACGGTCAATTTTGTTATGATTGTTAAGAATGAATAACAAGTATTTCTAATGGTGTTAAAGCACAGGCTGTGTAACAATAATTACTACAATATTAATAAAGAAAACAATAAAACAATTTTAAACAAACCAATTTTAGCTAATGAAATTGTGTTTAATAAGGTGTGTAATTATTTGTTCTGCATATTATTTATCTGTATATATTTGTATGTGTTTGTTTATATATTTGTTTGTACTGTTCAGCGTATGCTCTGCCGAAGCTGTACGCAAAGCTGCACTACTGCATCAGCTGTGCCATCCACAGCAAGGTTGTACGTAACAGGTCGAAGGAAGCGAGAAAAGACAGAACTCCTCCACCGAGGTTCAGGCCAGGAGCCAAGCCACCGGGTGCAGCGTGAGAGGCCTCGTGCATCGTGCTTCTCTATGTACATACAGAAAGCTTACAGGTCAGTTTTTACAATATACTGTATATTGAAACATCTAGCTTACAGTTTGTAAAGTTTGTTTTAATTGTTAAAAAGTTATTGCCATATGTTCATATTTACGTGAATAATTAAAGTTGCTGATTTAGGCGGCATTTACTACTATGCTGTGTGTTTGTTATATGTTGCATAGCGTGTAGTCAAATTGTTTAAAAGAGATTGAATGCTATTAAATTTTATTTATTGTATAAGGAATTAAATGGTAAGGCGCTATACCTAGCCTACTATTTTCAAGCATACAAGATTCAAGAAATCCCTACATTTTAAAGGATATCTTGATAGGTACTGGTTGCAACTAGTTTGTCACGTTTTTCAATTTACTTTATGCCTTTACAGCTGCAGCAGAGGAAATGCTGCTGATTGATGTATTGGCTGGGCTAGATTGAAATGATTTGAATTCTGAATAAAATACATTTTACAATGCCTTTTGACTTTATAATTTAATTTATGTCTGCGGAAATATGTAATATTTATAAAGAAATGTAAATGTACTTGGAGTTATTTGTAGCATCTGACTCATTAAATGTATGCATATATAAAATCTATTAGGTTAGCTTACCTTGTAGATTTTACTGTTACATGTTATGTATTCAAATGAATAGGTACTACAGCATTTATTAAAGGTAATTGGCTGAAATACATCAATTGCAAAATGTTACTTTGCAATCTAATGAAAATTTTATTTATTTTTTAAATTTAGGAACTTTGCAATGTATTAACTTTAGGTAAATATTAATTGCAATTTATTTATTTATTAAGCTGTGCTTGTTGTTTGCATTGTATTTCAGAACTCACACTGAATTGGCTCCGACTACATTAAGGACTAACCTGGTGAACATGGAGAAAGTTTTGTTACGTAAAGAAATGGTCGTTTACATTTTCTGAACAGTTTGAAGTTGATGGAAATAAAAGGCGTATTTATCCGATGTTATTGTACGAGTTTCTATCTTCATAATGCTAATTAATGGGGTAAATTAGATTGTGTGTTTTGTATTTTTTCTTTAAGTCTTTTATTTTTGTATCACTTTCATGGAAGACTTGAGATTTGGGTATGAATACAAATTATAAAGGTTACTAATAACAACTAACTAAATTTAAATGATTAGTTTTGAACATCAATCAGGGATTTTCAAGCAAGATCTGATTAAAAAAAACTTCAAATCGACCTTTTCGGAAATTTAAATTCATATAAATATCGTCAAATATTTCTTTTTCAAATAAATTCCAGTCCTTAGTTGTTTAAGGTCCATTTCCTTCATTCTCCTGAACCATCTCTGCTTGCGGATGTTGCTTCGTATAATTTATCGTCAAAATTTTCACACATGAAAATGCGTCATTATATTTGTTCACATTCGCATTTTCGGCATTGGTAAACATCAATACAATACATCGTCACCAGATGGTTTGATGCTGTACTGAAAGTGTACTTGGGATACTTGTTACTGAAGTTTGAGCCAAAAGTGCATACCCTTGAACCTGACGGTTTAAAATGTGTACGTGTTTGTGTCTGTGTGTATGTGTGT
>JAQFZK010000406.1:0-11033 GCA_034695905.1 Fridericia nemoralis | reverse complement strand
GGTGGAACCCCCACACTAGAAATCTCAACCCCCTACTTCAGAAACAAATTGACCCTTCTATTTTTCCGGATGCTCCTCCCTCGGGTCTTGACATTTTGAGACCTCCCCTGCACTTAGCAAAAATGTTGCGGTCGACCCCTCATTTAAACTACATATTAACGTAACGTAACGTTATTTTGGACGCAGGCATCAGCCTTTATTTCCAAATTGTTGTTTTCCATTACATTATTCGATTTTCCTCTCTCCCCTCTGGGAATTTTTGTTAACCCCTCCCCCCCCCCCCCACTTCAAATTCAATTAATTCCACACTGGTTTGTCATGTATTGTCACTAGTTGGTTTTAATATGAAGCCACTGCAACTTGATAATTTTTTATAATTTGTTAACGGCTGTAATGTTGTTTATGTGTTTTGTAAACGTGCTTTTAGAATTGCATTAATTAAAATTCTTTTCAAATTTGTTGAGTGACTTTTCAAGTAATTAACTTTGTCCCCGGTTGTTGGCAACAATAAATACATGTCTGTATCTGTATGTTTTATATAAGTTTTACTATTATTTTAAAGGTGTCTTGCGAGGTTTTCTGCCACGATATACATTCACATGCAAAAGTTCATAGAAGATAGTTGTTCATAGTAGATAGTATTGAATTTATTAAATTATATTTCTCATTAATTGATTAAAGTAAATATTAGAATTCTTTCTTTCTAACTAAGTAATTGATATTTATTCAGAAACTTAATTATATATTTAAATTCTCAAGTTTCTTGGGCGATTATGTTTTATTCTTGAAGAATAATCACCTTTTAGATGTTATTCTGTTGTACAAACCGTATTTTTCTGTTCAATTGTATGCTTATCTTTTGTATTTATTCTTATCTTTTGTATTTATTCAATTGTATTTCTTTATTGTACGTGGGCTATTATACTCTGTAATGTTACTAAGTATTATGTCACACTTGAATTTATATTCTTTAAATATCTACTCAATTTGGGTTTTTAATTCACTGCTACTAAATTTATTTCTACTAACCTGTAGTTTTTAAGCTTTTATTTCTCTTGTTATTTAGAAACTGTAGAACTTTATGCCATCGTCCTTAGATAGTGCCACGAAACAGTTTCCATGTAAAAGCGGCATGTTATACGTATAGTATTACTTTCGTGTTGAATATTTTTATTAGCATTTTCGTGATTTCTGTTATAATTACAAGAGAGATCAATTGAGTGATTAAGTAAGTGCCAATTGACATGAACAAAGACAATCGTCAACTACGTGAGACTAAATGATGAGATTCAATAATAACATATTGATAAACGATTATAATTAAAGGTAAATCTTAACCGAATCTAAACCCGTTGCCTTTAGTATAGATATAGTAAGATGGTGTGTGTTTTGGGACACAGGTGAAAGTATTGCTATTGTTGTTTGCTGTAATAAGGGTATTGTTTTGTGTATGTGTTGATTAGTATCATTGGAGACAGTAGAAGGTCGCTGACCTTACCACAAGGCAGAAAGCCTGTCACCGTGGGCAACAGAGCTGGAAGCATGTACGGAGGGGATCATTTGGACGGCAATAGTCACGGTCTGTCCGGTGCTACTTCCTTGATCTGTTGTTGTATCTGTTGTTGTATTTATTATTGTATCTGTTGTTGGGTATGTTATTGTATCTGTTACTGTATCTGTTGTTGTATCTGTTGTTGGGTATGTTATTGTATCTGTTATTGTATCTGTTACTGTATCTGTTGTTGTATCTGTTATTGTATCTGTTGTTGTATCTGTTGTTGTATATGTTATTGTATGTCTTCTAATATTTCTTCTGCTTCATATGTCTGTTACTGGCTTGTCTAACATCTTCTGGTATCTCTTGTATCTTGTGCCTCATGACATCATTTTATGTTATACGTAGCCTGATGTTACACGTTGTCTTATGTTATACGTAGCCTGATGTTACACGTTGTCGTATGTTATACGTAGCCTGATGTTACACGTTGTCTTATGTTATACGTAGCCTGATGTTACGCGTTGTCTTATGTTATACGTAGCCTGATGTTACACGTTGTCGTATGTTATACGTAGCCTGATGTTATTCGTAGCCCTGTTTTATACATAGCTTTATGTTATACTTAACCTTATGTTATACTTAACTCATGTTATACGTAGCCTGCCTGATGTTGTACGTTGCATTATGTTACACGTAACCTTGTTCTATATGTAGTCTTATGTTACACGCAGCCTTGTTACACATAAACAGCCTTTTTCTGTCTATAGAACAGCAATTGTTGCACATTATGAAACATTTCACAGAAGGATGGATTTTTATTTCACAGTATTTATGGAATAAATTTTTCTGTTGATTAACATTACACATTCTGGTCAATTGTTTTCATTGAATAATTAATAATTTGCAGACATTTTAATTTTTTGCCTAAATAGTAATAAGCTTTAAGAATTAGTATCCTAAGTTGAACCGTGGTATAAACTCGACAGCGCATATAGTCATATCTCGAGCCTAAGAAATTTCATTCAGAAAAATGCATTAGCTTAATGCATGTGCCCATCGCTTTACAGCCTTGCTGTCTTGCATCACAGCAGTGAGTAATGACAGCTCTATTGATACTCAGATTTCATTTATACTGTACATGTGTGGATAAGGTTCGTGGTGTTTAATGTTTTGTAGCGGGTGGTAACTCGTCAAGCTCTGATGGGTTGATTCAAGCCGGTATGGATGCCAACTTGTCGGTGGAGGTCTCAATGATTGTGCTCGACACTGTGACGCTCTACGTCAACAACTTCAAGGTATGCCTTCTTTGCGTATACTGCACAGTCTGCTTTGCGTATACTGTCTGCTTTGCGTATACTGTCTGCTTTGCGTAGTACCTTCTTTGCGTATACTGCCTTCTTTGCGTACTGCCTTATTTAAATATGTTTAACTTCAGAAAAGAAAGTTAATTAGTGGTTCTTTAAACGGAAAGTAATCTAACTCTGTCTACGATAATCTTTGTTGGAAATGTTCACAATTGTAATGATGATGGCATTCTATTTTATGAGCTATATATTTTTTCTTCTCTCTGTTAGAGACCACTTGAAAACGTACTCGCGCTAATGCAGTTAACACTAGAGACTCTCTAGTGTTAACTGCATGAGAATATCTTCAAATCTTTTTGTTTTGTTTTCAATTAGCAAAAGCGGTTCAGGTTTTTATATGCGGAGTGGGGCTGTGTCAGGAAGCACATATGGCGTAAAACCAGTCGGGTGCATTTAAGGCACGCGGAGCTTCAAAAACCCAACAATGGACAATTTATGGGGGAAACGTCCAACCTGTGCTTACGCAGAAAAAGTGATGCTTGCTAAACTGTTGATGATGATATTCTGAGTGTGGTTATTCTGTGCTGCATATTATGTGTTGTAGACACTATTGCTTAAATGTATATGTATAACTAGGACCAGCTTCAGTACGGCAATGGAGAGAACCCGGTGATGCGCAAGGTGCTGGACCTCTACCTCATGTTTGCTCAGACCTGTCAGGCTGAGGGCATCCACACGCACGCATTCGCTTCATATAGGTCGTTCATTAACAAGGTCGGTGTGACAATTACCTGCTTTCTTTCATTAACAAGGTCGGTGTGACAATTATTTGCCGTCTTTTTTTTAACTAGGTCGGTGTGACAATTACTTGCTGTCTTTCTTTAACTAGATTGGTGTGATAATTACCTGCTTTCTGCATGAATATGCATTTTCTATCCTTTACAAAAATAAACTTTACTGTCAGAGATCTGTATAATATTTTGTCGTCTCGTTGATAATGCCATATGCTGAGTGTGATGTAATGATTCACACAGTTTTATCAATTAACCTAGGCAAAAATGACGATTTTAGATATTAGAGTCTTGGATATTTGTTTTTGGATGAATATGGGCATTTTGTTCTGCAGTGATTGTACAATTGCTGTGCTGATTATTTTGTTGTGATGCAGTTTCCGACGGTGCTATTTCAAGGACAAGCTATCATGTGTGGACAACTGTGTTACGAGGTTAGGCTTCAACTACTAACATTTCAATAATTGTGTTTGTGTGTGCACTAATATGTGAACAAAGTATTCGCATTATCAATCCAACTGTATTGCATCTGTATAATGTGGAGTACCTTGAATGTCTTTCAGAATCCTTTCTTGAGAAAGACATTCATTTTCATTTGTTAGTAAACTTCTTGTTACTATTATTGTCACTTATTGTTACTTATTGTTACTTAGCCTATTGTTTTATTTGCTAGGCACCGGCTACAAGTTTTGATTATCCTGTTACATAATTATGTCATGCTTCAACAAAGTATATAACGTACTGTGTATTTTTGGAAGTCTATTTTAATGTTAAATGTATACAGTATAGTGTAAGCATAATTTTCACATCTATAAAAAATATGTTATTAAAATATCTATTATCGATGGTGAGTTGTACAAATCTTTGTGCACATCTGTGCGTAGATCCTGCGCTGCTGCAGCTCGCGTCTTGACTCGACGCGCACAGAGGCCTGCGCACTCATGTATCTGTTCATGCGCAAGAACTTTGAGTTCAGCAAGGGCAAGGGATTCACACGGGTTCATCTTCAGGTAACAATCTAACCAGTTTGAATTTATGTAGGACATGCTGTTTTTATATGTGCACATATAATGTATTTATTTTATATATTTGATTATACCTGAATCTATCAATATGCACCATGCCTGTGGTAATCTGTAGTAGTGTGCCTGTGCATTAGTCGTAGTTTTGTGTGTGTGAGTGGTGAACTGTACTAGCAAAGTGTTGTGTGTGTGAGTGGTGAACTGTACTCAAAGTGTTGTGTGTGTGAGTGGTGAACTCAAAGTGTTGTGTGTGTGAGTGGTGAACTGTACTCGCATAGTGTTGTGTGTGTGAGTGGTGAACTGTACTAGCAAAGTGTTATGTGTGTGAGTGGTGAACTGTACTCAAAGTGTTGCGCGTGTGAGTGGTGAACTGTACTCGCAAAGTGTTGTGTGTGCGAGTGGTGAACTGTACTCGCAAAGTGTTGTGTGTGTGAGTGGTGAACTGTACTAGCAAAGTGCTGTTTATGCGTGGGTGGTAAACTATACTAGCGTATGTTTGCTACGTTGTAGCAGTGTAGCCATTCAGGTCCTTAACCATGGGGGATTCGATGGGTTCGTACGAACCTCCCCTGCGAGAAAAGGGTTCATTTTTGACGTTACAAGATCTGTTGTAGAGTTGCCAAAAGATGTCAAACAAAAGGTGGCATGACGAACCACCCAAAGGTTCACTTTTGGTCCTGATGAAGCCCCCATCCGCAAAACGGCTGGCTGCGAACTTGCCATTGTTCAGGCCTGCAGTGTGTGCATGTTTGTTTGTTGATTGAATCAATAGATGATCATCTCGGTGTCACAGTTGATCAGCAATGGAGTGATCATCAGCAGCTCACGCTTTGCTGAGAGTCTCTCAATCATCAGCAGCTACGCCAGCAACGACAAGGCTATGCAGGTAACTACAAGGCTATGCAGGTAACGATAACTTGATTAACAAATCTTACCATTAACAATACTATCATACCTACTGTCAAAACACCCAAAATTCTTGGCCTGACCTTTGACCCAGAACTCGCCTTCAACGAACATACAAAAATCACTAAAGATAAAGCTGAAAACATCACCAAATTCTAAAGACCGTGGTCAAGCAACAACCTGGGGCCTGCAAAGGGACACACTTCTAACTACACGCAAAATAATGGTTTGTCACGTGTTAAATATGCAAGTACAGTTTGGTCTCCCATCATTAAAGATTCCAACATAACAAAAGCTAGAAATCATACATAACACTGCCCTTATAATCATCACTGATTGTACACCTGGCACCAACACTCAACACCTTCTTGATTAAACCGAAACACTGCCACTCACCGAACATCTAAGAATTTATGCCCCACAACTCAAACAGAAATCTAACTCCCTGTACATCGCGTAAACGAACTAACCCAACCAACATTAATTCAAGAGAAAGGAAACAATTTATCTTCAAACTCAAGAGAAAGGAAACAATTTATCTTCAAACAATTTAAAATATCTCATGCCCAATATGTATACAAACCTTCAAACAAGCACTGCCCAAACTGTCGAACTAAATCACAAAATAATACACCACCAATCAGTACAATCTTACCTACAAAAAAACGCGAAAAACTCCTCGGAATACCATCACTCCAATCAGTAAGGCAGAAAACATTTTATCATACCCAGGAAAACTAGAAGAATCCTTGCACAACTAACCATGCACCAACAAATCACCCATACTCATCTCATATCCTAAACAAAATCAATCCACATCAACATCCATCCCCACTATGGCCTCTATGCGGAATTCATATCCACGACACCAAACACTTCTTTACTTGCACAACTATAGCCACTGTCCTCAAACCACTGGATCTCGGAAATAACGCTGTGGCAGTTGCTGATCTGCGTAAGTTATGGGAAGATGCCCTGGGGTAGCTGGGGGCGGTGCGGGAGCCTAAGTCGTGGGCGGACCTATGGCTGCATCACCAACAACAACATCAGGAAATCTTAATATTGAGTGTGCATGCATGAATCGTCTTGCTGTTGGAAACAATGGTTTGGAGTATTGAAATCGTTCAGTTTAAAGTGTGTTACTTTTTGAGTTCTGTACATCATCTGCTTGGCTTTTTTCTTGCTTCTTATTTTATTTTAATGCACTTCATGCATATTTGAGATAATTTTTTTACAAAATAAGTATTGATACTTATTTTTGTGTATGAATGCAAGGGCACACTAAACCATCTTATGCTACTATAACCTCTTGCATTAAATGAATTAGAGATTGCGGTTAGATGTTCATTTGCGTATAGTTTCCCTAATGAAGGAGACCCGGGCATAGAATTAAGAAGCAGCATCTAATAATTCTTAGATGTTGATTACTGAACTCGTCCCATAATTGTGATATCAAAGTTGTTACATTAGCAGTATGGATGTTGGCTTATATAGCTTATGAAGAAGTAGAATTCTGTTTGTAATGGGAAGTCAATATGTATTATCGTTTGTTGAAATATATTAGCAGATTTGAAAGTGAAAAATTATGAAAGAAATGAATTTAAAAAAAATAAATAAATGTGCTATCTCATTCCTTTTTGAAAAGAAAACTTCAACACAGTTCTGGCTTTCAGTTAAAATATGTCAGAGTTGCTTGCTACAGTATTGTAAATACCATATAAGCTTAGTTGTGAGAAATGTTGGTACCGGTATCTTTGAAAAAGTTTGTTTCAGATGTCGTTTGTTTCTTTTTATATAAGCTATACTTGTCAGAGTTGGCTAATTAACGGATGGTTTTTGTATCCTAATCGTATTAATTTCTGTCGTCTGATTGCTGTAGTCGAGTGACAGTTGTTAATATTTTTTGTGCTCAAGTTTTTCTTGAAAGCTATTTAGTTTCAAAGTACATTGAATTTGTATGGCCGTTGCATATCATATTAAATATTAAATATGAATGAAACCAATATTGATATATGGAAGAAAGTTTGCGTGTAATATCATCTAACTGATTCTTGTTACGTAATGAAGTACTAGAATTAATATCCCATTTATTAATTGTACTTACGTGTCTTTAATTTTGAACTTTAATTTTAATGTCCTCATCAGCAAGCTGCTGCGGGCTATCAGGGGTATACGATTCCTCCTCGAGAGCATGATTTTTACCTGCCTGTTACTATACTTAAGTGGTTAGCTGTTCATTTTGTATAAATATGTTGCTCAAACGTTTCAAATGCACTTCATATTTGAAGAAACTACTACAATATAGATAACAGGGGAGTGGTTCTTTTAAAGTGTGAAATAAAACACCTTTTTAAATGTCATACTTGTGATATTTAGTATTTTTAAGACCTGTACTTGATACGTTACTGTTTCGCCATTTCAATGCCTATTACAAATATACTTCCATTGCTGTCTGTGTATTAGTATGTTGATTTCTTTCTTGATAGCTGCTCTGATTAATTTATAAACTTTTATCTATTTTGTTTTATTTCTCAATTTCATTTTATGTAATTGAGTAATTTTGTGAAATAATTTTGTATTTTTATTCATTTGTTAAACCATGTCTCAAGATCTATTGTTTTGAAACTGCAACTGTTACTGAAGTATTTCCTGCTTGTGTAATATCAGGTGTCTGTTTTCATATCGAGTCTTTAAAAATGTACTCGCAGTTAGAAATCTTTTTAGAAATTATCTTGGATGCAAAAAATAAACCCATGGACTTCCCATGGGTAAGGTAAATCAATGCCTAGTTGATATCGGTAGGAATAATAATGTTTATCAACTTCTCTCATGCCAGATTTATTTACATAACCTGACAGATGCAGAGAGAGAAACAGAAAGACACCGCGCGACAAGTAAACGTATACAGACAGACAAATAGAGATAGAGAGTGATGCGCAGATATAAACACCTGGCTGTTTGGTTCTGTAGAATACAGTGTAGAATACAGTATAGCTCGGCTTGCCTGTGTTTAACTGTACTGGAAATTCAAGCCCTGATAGTTCACATAGTACACAGATTTTGTTCAGTCAGCGTTGCGCAGTACAGTAGTGTATTGGCTGTTAGACTGTTGGGATTAGAGGCGTGCTGTGGAATAGTGTATCGGTTGACGTATTGGTAATCAATTCATTAAATCAATAAAGAAAAAAGTAAGAACTGGGTAATCAGTTCAGTCGTACTAGTGTGTGCATTACAGTAGCGAGAACAAGTTGGAGTAAACTAGAACAGTATTATCAACTTCTAGACTTAATCTGATTAGATAATTTGGCTTCTTTTTGCATTAAAAAATGATTTCCAACTATTAGTTTTTATAGTAATACCGGTACATCTAATTAGCTAACACTAAAAATTGTTTTAACCTTACTTTTTTATTTGCTTTAACATGAAACTCGACGGTTGTAGTAAGATTATAGTAATTACAACGACTTTATCTTGATTGTATTCATTTTTAACATTAATGTTTCTATTGTCCAAGTGGTTTACTTAATCGTTTTTGGTATGGAAAGGAAAGCGTACAATTGGTTGTTGTGAATTGCATTAACCGAGTTACATGCATTTTTGTGCAGCAACTGTTTCTTATTCCAAGCAAAACTATAAATAGCATTTACTAAGCTATCAGTGGCTGTAGGAAAGTCACTCGAGACTCTAGAAGTTTTCAAAAACTAAAAACTCTGGGGCATAAAATCTTGTAGAAATTATTAGGACTAAATTTGACCCAGCGTCCGGGCAATATCTCTTTCAGTATCAAATACTGCCCAATACGGAAAGAGATTTGCATTATTGGAACATGGATTACACTTTGTAAAAAGTAGACCTCGTATATAGTCTAGTCACGCTTCACTAAGCACTAATCAGCAGTATTGTCAACCATCAAGGAAAACAACTTTACTTCCTTTTAGCAAATCGGATTGTGACTATTATAATGAGGAGTGTAGTTTATACTTTGCCTTTTAGAGTTTTTGACATGAACAGCGTAAATGTTTAGAATATAATCGTAGTTTTACAAAGTCGGTTGTTGCTAATTACATAGCGCTCATACTAATTATTTTGCTATTTTAATGTCGTAATTTATCAGATACATAGTCGGAATTGACTCTTGAAGCTTTTATTTATTAGAATCATTATGATATTAATATCGATGGTATTTAATATCCACAGTATCAGTCTCTATCGAGATGCAATTGATTAACAGCAACAGTTACTTCAGATACAGTGCACAAGAATACAATGTCAAATCAGTGCATCGGCTTGCTATTACTAAATGGAAACTTTTTTACAATCTGCAGCAATTTTTAAACTCGTCGTCAATGCAATATCCATATAACCATGATACAACAACAGATTGTATGTTACACTGGAATAAGCTACTGGCAATATGTACATTGTACAAAGCGATGGCCCTTCCATTTAAAATCTATGAGAAACTTTAAGCAAGCGGCATGAATGTAGAAAGGGCACGAGACTTTATTGGTATAATAATTGTGCAGTGCCGTTCTCGCTATGGTGCCACGGGCTGGTGTAACTCTGCTGCCAGTTTGCTGCTACCGCTGTGTAAACTGATACTTACAATAACAGGCATGTTGTATAGGTCACACGGTCATACAATTAATTGAATACTTTCTCTAATCGCTACAGAGCTGTGTCACACGGTCATACAATTGATTGAATACTTTCTCTAATTGCCGCAGAGCTGTGGGGATAATCACTGCTAATTTTGATAGACTTCCCATTTCCTGTGCGTTGCAAAGTGATAACTATGTTGAAGTTCTCCAGTGGGGCTGGTTATATTTGACATCTATTACTGTAAGAACATAGTAATGCCGATGAACAGGAAGAATATTAGGATTTTTATCTATTGAGTGTTAATTTGTTAACAGCTTTTTTACTTTGTGGTATTTGCATTTAATTAAGTTGTGTTGATACAATAGGCAGCTTTTTTGGTAGATACTATGTAATATTTTTTAAAAATATTATTTTTATTTTATTTTGGTGCTTTGCAGTCTTTAGTTTATTCTAGGTTGATGACATTTATTGTGTTCTCTTACTTTTATTTAGCATCAATTGATCACTATCTGTTTCTTCTCTGTGATAGTTATATTTGTTGTAGTTTTGTTTTGTTGTATGCTCACTTATATTTTGTGGTATTTTTGGTTCAATGCATTATGGTTACACTTTTTGTGTCTTTCGTAATGTTTGTTCCAAGATGGTCATATTTTTGTGATTTTTGTGTTGCTCTCTTTACAGGTTTTTTTGGTTTGTTGTGTTCATGATCTTCACAATGGTTATATCATAATTATGTATTGTGATAATATGTATTGTGGTTTGTACTGTGGTAGTATATATCTTGGTACTATGCATTATGCTTATGTGTTATGTTACTATGCATTATGGTTATGTGCGTCATGGTAATATGCATTGTGGTTAATTGTGTTGTGATGGTAATATGTGTTGTGGTAACATTATTATATATATA
>JAQFZK010000405.1:0-11037 GCA_034695905.1 Fridericia nemoralis | reverse complement strand
GGGGGGAGTTGAATTTTAGATTTTAAAAACTGACTAAGCAGCTATGAATAAAAGTTTCTGGTTTAAGAAGTTGTTAACTGTTGCCAAGTAATATCAGAATTAGTGTCAGAGTTATGGGTAAGGGAGGATTTCAAGTCAGGATTAAAGTTATTTAAAGCAACTGCAAAAATATATCTAGCAACTTCTCATTCCAGTCGAAGCTCTGAGTCAGCTCTTCTGGGCTACTTCTTGAACTACACTACACTTTTACTACGAGATAGTCATCTACTGCCCACTAGCATTCTATTAGCTGTTACCATTAATTAGTCATCAATTGGTCCGTGACGTAGGAAAGTAGAAAGTTGACCAATGATATGGCGTTGTTACAGCACTACTAGGCTAGTCACAGAAACACACTTGCCTTGTCAACTGGTAAATAACTGGAAACACTCAATAAACGATTCACTTCTTAAGTACTATGAAAAATATACCGAGACATAACAGCATAAGAAGACATTGTAAATTATAGTAGGCCTAACTCAGTTACTATAGTACGTGGATAACGGCGTATGTTATCTTGCGCAAGAATGGAGCTCATATAAAATCATACAAATAATGATAGTAACAAAATCTTGAGCATCCTACATCCGCCTTCTTGCTTTCTTATGCTCCACACAACCAAAAATGTGTGTGTTATAAAGTATTGAATGTTGAGTTTATATTAATTCCTACTTTTTCAAGCTTAGAATATCTAATTTGCAGAAATAGAGGTAAACACTAAAGTTGACCAATGATATGGCGCTGTTATAGTAGGCTTTATTTGCTAACAATTTATAAATATCTTTGTATATCGGCAAGTAAAACATTGTGGTGTCATATAAAGTATACAGAAATAACGCCGCCAGACAAAATGAAAGAATTTAAAAAATATTCAAATAATTAGTTATCTTTGCTTTTCACATCTGCATACATTTAAATACAAAAAATGTGATTTAACCCCCCTCCCAACTCAAGCCTAGCTATTACTCCAGATAATAAAATTATTTAGATTGCGTTGAATTTCATAAAAAAAACTGTTTTGCGTAAAAAAAATTGTGAATATATTTTTCCAACCATTTTCATATCAATTGGTATACCGCCCTGTCCGGTTTGCCCCCCTTATCGAAAGTTTAGTTATGGTCGTGCAGGGCAGTTCAATACAACAGGGTCTATATCAGTTTCATTCAAACTTTTTCTCAAAAATCTAAATATTAAAAGGTAAATTCAGTGATTACTCGTCTGATCCCATGCCTGCCCGCCAATCAAACCAATCGACGATTTTATGTAAAACAGAGCTATACATAAAATATACATAATAATTTAACATACAATACAATTTGACTAAAAATTTTACACTCCAATTTAATCTTTGTTTTCACTGCCCTAATTTCTAAATTAACATTGGCGCCGCTCGTGATTAAAATTAGTGCTGTAATGTCAATTGCCGACATTTTGACACAACGATATTCATGTACGGCGACATTACGTCACGGCACCAACTTGATTGGGTATATTTTGCCATGATGACATTTCACAGTGACAACGTGACGGCACACATCTTGTCCTGCGACACTCTTTCAGTATATGAATATACTAGTATTAAATGATTGGACAATTTCACTATTTAGTACCTCTGACTGGTTTCATCTTTTTCGGAAGTTGTTGACTATTGTTATTGTAATTCATACTACGATATATTTATTTAAATTTGCCCAAATAATTTTTATTATATTATATTTATAAAAAGTCAACAAAAGAGATTCAAAGAAAACCTACCACACATGGTTGCTGCCGAAGTGTTTCACTGAAAGACGGAGAGCTGGAAAATGGAAGATTTTACAATCCAAAATATGGACAAGTCAGTTTTTCACTGAAAATTAAAATTCAGTTATATAACTTAGAACTGCAACACACTCTGGTCATCAAAAACAACATATTGATAAATTATATCACATAATGCGATATTGCTAGAATGGCACATAATTTCACAGATAAACTTCTCTAAATATACTTTATGTTACAGAAATCTCCAGAAATAACAGTCCGTAAATTTTGCTATGAGTGGCGTAGGAAAATTTATGGGGGAAAACGTTAAAACTGTGCTTGCGCAGAAAAAGTGCTGCTAAACTGTTGATGATGACGGTGTTGGAAGATATAGTCTAACGTATATACATAGTAATCAATTTCATTGTTGAAATAGATCAATTGGCTTTAAAGAACTGAGTTAGTGGAAGAAGTCAGACGAACGCTCTGCGTATTTATAATATTTAGGTAAACAAATGCCAACACTTTCTGGACACAAAATTAATCATTTTAATTGCTTCGTTAACAAAATGTATACTTTTACAAAACCAAAATGTTCGTTCCTTGACAAAACAAATTTAATTCAGATATGTTTACAATGTTCCGAGCATCGCGAAAACTATATTAAAGTACTATCATTGTGTGTATATGACTTGATCTCGGCGTTGCTCATTTTAGTAAATCAGGCAGTTGAGTGCACATTGTTCAAACTACATTTATTATAATTTAAGGAGCGAAAAACTAACTAAATTGAAAGTAATTTATAAAGTACTTTATCGGGTTACTTTTATTTTCGGTAATTGTATATCAATCAGAACAAAACAAACTCTAACTCTAACTAACCAATCAATCAAACTCTAATAACCTTAACTCTAATGTTATTATTTCAAAAGTCTGGTATGTATACAATTATATTATTTTCCTTTTAACTTAACAAGCTATAGCAGTGATTATTAATGTCACCAGTAAATGATTTAAAAACTGAACTTAAAAATTGCCGTAGGGTGAGACTAATTGGCCGACTGGCCGACAATTGGCCGACAGGCAGGAATTGGCCGACGACCCTGGATATGTGTGAAATTAATAACTAATAATACTAATAATGAATAACAGGGAGGACCACGGCAGTGTTACCACTCTTATAAGAAAAATCTTAATTATAAGTTTTTAATAAATAATAATTAATAATAATATTTAATAAATAATAATAATTTTAAAAATTAATAATTTTTTAAATTATAAGTGTTTTAATGATTTTTCTTATAAGAGTGGTTACACTGCCGTGGGTTTTCCTGTACTGTAGTTATTAATTTAACCAATATCCGGGTTGTCGGTCAATTCCTGCCTGTCGGTCAATTGTTGGACAGTCGGCCAATTAGTCTCACTCATAGTCTTTAATTATTACAATAGTCATCACTTAAAGTGGTAAATCAACCTTTCTATGATATGCCACGACAAATACCTAATTTCTCCTTATATTCCTACCTGCATATCTCTGACCTTATTACATGTTTTCCCTTCGCATGAGCAGTTTCTGTAAGTTTATATGTGTGAGGCAGATCACCGCGTTGTGAAAGCCTCATCAAACCAAGCAGAAGAAGAAGAAGAAGATTTGTGTAAAATCAATTCGGTTATTGTTATTGATCTGAACATTGAAGATTTTATCCTAAATTAAGTAATGGCAGAACTGTAGTAATACGACCTAAAATAATAATGAAATGCTAATGATGTAAATAATACCGTAAAAGGAAATTATATCCCATAAATTTCTTAGCAATCAGTGGAAAAAAAGTAGAAAAAACTCTATTACATTGTTTAAGAAAAGAGCTCACCTGGAACCAAGAAAACATTGCTGTACTCACAGTGTTGTAGTCTGGTAGATGTCTGGAACAGTCTACCAGATGAGGTTATTGTGCCAAAGGATGCCAACAGTTTTAAGATTATGTTTCACTACCACATGAAAAACATTCGAGGACAACAATAACCTAACACTTGGTCCTTATTTTGTGGTCCACCTGCTTACTGGTGGACTTCCTAAAGGTATTCTTATTTCAGAGGATTGACCTTGAGCCAATGAGTCATCAGACCTGTGCTTTTATTTCTTAGTGCACATGTGCGGTTCCGGAGGCATGACCATTCAAAGTTACCTAAATTACCGGTACTATACAAAAGATAGTGTTAGGGTTTTTGTTAGAGTTAAGAACCGTTACCCTAAACATGCTAAGAACCGTTACCCTAAACATGCTTTTCCATGGGGAAATATAAGGGTTATCTTAAAGAAAATGGACATGCATTTTAGGGGTGGGGTGAGTTAGGTTAAGAGTTAGGGTTACTGCCAGTTCTAGGGTTAGGGTTGCTAACCCTAACTAACCTTAACCCTAAAATGCATGTCCATTTTTGTGTAGGAGAACCAACAGAGGATTAGCAAACAGTATAATACAGAAAACATGTTTCGGGTTACGGTTACCTAACCCTAACAAAACCTTAGCCCTATCTTTTCTACAGTAATTTTGGTAACTTTGAATGGTCATATCTCCGGAACCTGCACCAACAAAAAGAAAAGTACCTGGAGACTCAGTGGCTCAAGGCCAATCTTCTGATATAGGTTTTATTGTGATTTCAGATAGGTCTGGTTTATATACAATTATCATTAGCACAATTAGCACATCAAGCATTTATTGAATTACAAATTGTGAAACTTTATTAAATTATTTAAGAAAAGGGTCAGGACTTCATTACTCTTGAAACATAGTGGTAATGCAAGTATATAGTTATCAGTACTTAGGCCGCTGGATAACCGCAGGCGGAAGGTGCTAAGAAGTGACGGAGTAAGGATTGCAAGGGCCAAGTAGGCTTTCTGTCAGAATTGCAAATTAATGCGAAGGAGCATTTATTTTTGATACAATTTAGAATTCTAAATTGTTATATTTTTGTCAGTGCCGAATTATGAATGAGATAGTTGTACTTGGTACTAAGTGCAGAATTAAAATAAATGCATTTGAGCAATGAGTTATAGGAGAATGTTGAACATAGATGAACAGGTAACTAATGAAGAAGCGTTTGAAAGATACTTTTTGAGTTAAATGACGAAAAGAAAGCTGAAGTTGAAGATAATTTACTGAGAGGTTCCAGTGATGAAACACATCTGTGTTTGTTGGTGGATAAGATAATTGTGAAAAGCAGAACTTAGGCAGACGGAGGTTAACATGGATGGATGATATTTAAGTTGGACTAAACTAGATGCGTACCGGTTTTAAATGGGTTAAAAGAAAAGTGCAAGACAAAAGTGTGTGAATAGTCACAGTTGTCAACATTCTTGTAGAAGACACCAGCTGATTGATTGATGGCATGAATACTGATACTATTTAGCTTGTTCTTAATTTTTTTTCACATAAGAGTAATGTGCAAGAGAAACAAACATGTACCTAAATTGTAATTTGAATCTTGTAGATATCCTCGCAGTGTTTAAGTAGCATTTATCTAAATATTGCAATGGTTGAAGTAACACTGAGATGTTTTGGATAATGTCATCTATTGGAAGTTGGTTGAGAGAATACGTTCCCACTTACTGGCCTTCCATTCCCTACTCTTCGTCGTCTAGCCTCATCGAGCGCATGGGGGGTCCCCGAGTCACTGAAGCTCTGCTCAGTGAGCTAACCTACCAGATGCGCGCCGCCGAAGAGCGAGAACGAGAAGCGGAACAAGAGCGTCGTCGCAGCACCTCCGGCGGTGTCGACTACGGCTGGCTCGTCATGTCTCAGCCGAAGCCGTATTCTCTTCCTGAGATGGAACGTCTGGAGTTGGAGAGTCTTTGTTCCAGAGTGACACCGGAGGAGTCGAGTCAAGTGATGCGAACATTTCGAACGGCTCTGCTGCGCCGGCCACCCGTCCGCGACATGCCGGCGATATTACGCGCCGTGATTAGGCAGACCATTGATGGTAGACTGGACAGAAAATCGAGTGATGCATCTTCGTCTACCGCTTCGTCTTCTTCGTGGATATCCAAGAGCATGGCTAATCTGAGAAAGCTTCGGGTGAACGCTGTGTCTGTCGGGTCGGAGGACTCCAGCACTGACGTTGAGATGCAGAGCTGTGATTCGGCCGGATGCGGTTCGCTGGATGAATTTCGCGTCTGAAAATATCTCGATCGCGTTGCAAATGATATCTCTCGTTGAAATTTTATGAAGCCTTCAGTGAGTCAAAATAAATGCAAATAAAATAGAAAACGTTTCTTGCATGCCGTGGGAATTGTAAGCTCATTAAACTCCGCATTGTTTAAGTTGATTACTAATTTACATATGTTATTTTTCTCCACACTTGCCTGCGTTTAGGCAGTGCAAGGCAAAAATGTGTGTGTATTAACAGTGGTTTCGGATGCAATATTTATATTACAAATTATTTTTGTAATATTAAAGTTTTCTTTTGATATGTTAAGTTAATTAATACTATTCTGTCTTCTGACATGTCAAATTAATTTATACTATTCTGTCGGCAGGGTACTGATATGGTTGATCAGATATAAGCAGAGTGATCCTGATGATGCTTCTTTTGACTCTTTGAAATATGCTGTTAATAATAGTGCATCGGTAACAATTACTATTATAATTTGTATTATCCGAAACATTTGACATCACAACCATAACAGTAACGATGATGTTTCTATTGCTGACTTTGTGAAGCGTTATTTTGTTCATTTCTGTTTTATGTGGTCATATTTGATACTCTTATTTTATTCCATTGTGTAAAAAAGCATTCCGTGATATGAATCCTTTGATATACTGAAGACTTCTTTATGCTGTATTCATTCCAGTGAAAGACTTGATGAATTTTCTAACAGGCAAGTATAATTGTATATTTGAAGAGGTTTTTGTTTGGGCTAGAATTGAATTTGGTTCCATGTACTCAGTCCTGTTATTTCTGTTACTTTGCCTACGGGTCATTTGAGTATCTAGTCCCTGTGTGCTGCCTTGTCATGTAGTCAAGTAGATATTAGACGATTGTGGTCATTGTGTGTGCGTATGTATTATTTGCTGTGATGGTATCTCTATGTAAACAGTGTTGGTTGGTTTACCCTGTGTATTAATTTTAAACTAGATAGTATAATAATTATCATTACTGCTATGTTTGTGTTGTATGTGTAAAATGACGATTGCTTATCGTTTAGTAAAGTATCTGTAAAACAAAGTAAGGGAATCTAAAATAATTTTGTGAGTTGACTTTAAGCGCTTTCAAATACAGTGTAGTATTTTTATATCAGTTATAATTATGTTTAATTTGCTTTAATTAGTAGGATAATTAAAAATATACAGTTAGGCAATGGTTGGAATTATAAATCTGTAAATAATGATGAATTTTAAAACTGAAAGAGATGAACAAATTGGAATATTGGTACCAAAATTTAAATATTATCTTTGATTATCTGTTGTAAAGTAATAATATAAAAGATGATAGTTAATTGAAATATACAACACTTGGGTGAATGGGACATGTTTTATTATGCTATGCAGGTGTGATTATTTAATTTAGACAAATAAATGGTAGCTGCATTGCTAATTTTAAATCTGTCATTATGTAATATCAAACAATTGATTGCAAAAATTACAGATTAATCAAATGTTTATTATTTCTGAACTATTATGTTTGATACACTTTGTGTTTGATGCACTTTGTGTGCATATCACGGAAAATTTAATGTAGCTATACACAATAATGTTTTCACAGTGCTTAGAAGAATAAACTAGCTAAAAAATACTTACAATTCAAGTGTACAGGTGAAATTAAAGCCAAATTGTGTATGTAATTGATATAATATTAGATGATTAAAGGTTATTGAACATCCATACACATGTCATGTAATTTCCCATTGGAAGAAGTTTATAAATGTTACACTGACTGATATTAGATCTAGTAATTTTCTCATTTGTATGTGCTTAAAATTCATCTATAACTTTAATAATGATTGGACAATGTGAAAATGAAGGAAACTCGTATTTGATTGTTTCTGAAATGTATAGGAGAACTTTGGGTAGCAGCATTTTACTTTTTTTGTGTCAAGTGTCATTGTACATTTGGAGAACTCTACGTTTAATCCTTTTGTGTTTGTGAAATTGAATCATGACGGTACTGTTGACTTACCTGTACATTTCTATGTATGTGTTCCTGTGACTGACTTTTTTGCAGCCAGTATAGCCCTATTTGACATTTGCATGTTTATGTTCTTTGATGGACAGTGTAATGTGTACGTTGCATTGATATTAAGTTTGAGATCATATATATAAATTGTTATTTGTATTGAGGTGTTCATTATTTCTGTGTATAATTTAAGTGATGGGTCCATAATACGTAATATTTCGTATTTTAATTAGTCGCATGCTTGTCAGTATCTGAGAGGTGACATAACTGCAGTTTGATGTAATGATTTTGTGATTATTGATTAGGGCTTGGCGTGGCAAAACTTATGTATAATTTTAGAATGATTTCAGAACTATTTTAGAATTGTTCAAAAGTTGACTTCAGCCTATCAAATTTATGGCTTCGTAATACATAAATGTTTCCACTGTTACTGTTTTAATTATAGTTGACAATATTTTGATGATTTCTTATAGTAAAGTGTAATACAGAGAAGTTTCAGAGTGGTCAGTAAGTGATTGCAATTGCGAATGTTATAGATAATATGTATATGTTGAAATGTATCCTGTGTTATGTGTGGCTATGCCTTTGTCTGTGTGTGATGTGAAAATTAGATGAAACAATGTACCGGCGTTTGGTCTAATATTTGCGCGGTTCGGATTAACAACAGTAAGTGATTTGCTGCGACGAATCGAATTATTTAACAATTAATGCTGCCTGTGTAAAATGTAAGTATTTTCTAAAAATGAAATTCTTTGCCCCGACATGCAATCAAATACGAACGTGTACAACACAAAATTTTACATTATATAAAAGTGAAATAGAAGTTGCAATGTAACTAAAGAATAATTTAAATAGCAAAATCAGCAAAATATTAATTTAGTAAACGATCGAATAGTTTTATCACACCATCAGGATTAATATTTGTGAATACTTAAACTGAATTGCTGAAGTGCATAGCAAATTGTGAGATGTCATTCTGACAAAGCTGGCTATTCTACTTAGTCAACCGCAACAATTTCGCTTTGTTTGGAACATCACTACTCTACCACTGAGGCAGCGCACCGGATACTTAGACGTTTCTGAGGCTTTTAAGCCGTGTGTGAAAAAAATTATCCCCTGCATGGGGGAGGGGGGGGGGGGGGTGAAGTAAATACTAATTTCAAATTGTTACAGTAAAAACAATAATAATTAATGCCAACAAAGCAAGCAAATCAGTGGCGGATCTAGACATGTTTGGGGAGGGAGTGGGGATATGAACCCCCCTTTGGCCAATTTTTAAAATTTCCCATACAGAAGTTGCGTTTTTATGGCACTGGTCCCCCCCCCCTCTTGACCCTAAATTTTTTAATTTGCACGACGGGCCCCCTCCCTTACAAAATTCCTTGATACGCCACTAAAGGAAATGTAATTACTCGTTTAGAAATTCGTCAGAAGAACGACCAACAAATGTTGTTACATTATTTGTTTTGGGGTTGTGGGTTACTTGACGTGGCGTGGATGGGTCACTTTCGTGTGACTAAATGCGACGTAGGAAGGATGCGGGGGGGGGGAGATCGGGCCAGTGTGATGTCACACTTTTGCACTTTTTACACTATGCAACGGAACAGAAAATTTCACTTAAATTTAAGCTAAATTTCACTAAATAAATCATTTTGACCAAATAACATATTTTGAAGGACAACACTAGCTAGCTTAGATTAAAAAAACAGTCTGAAAGCGATGTTTCATTCAACAAAACTTATATGGAGGAGGTGGGGTCGCCGCGTGCGACATCGCAGAGCGAGAGGAGGTCGGCGATTTATGACAAAGTGTAACGTAGGGCTGGGTCAAAAATTGTATGCCACCAAATATATCAACATCTTTGCATGATCAAGCTCATTTGTACTGTTTAATATATATATTCACCAATTCAGTCGTGATCTAGGATGAGTTAGAGTTTCTGTATGGGCTAAACCCCAACGAAACTAACATCAACTCTGTTTCAACCCTAACCCGAAATGAGCCGAATGCTAGGCTAACCTTAATCCTAGATCTAACCCTAGCCCTATGTTTTCTATTGTAATCAGGTTAACTTTAAACGTTCATATCTCTATAACTGATCATGATTAACGAAAAATAAAGATGCCTGGGGAAACAATTGGGGCGAAGCCTACGATACCATCTACATTTTGGACCTATTTTTAGACAGCCGTATTGCTATATCTTAAGCGAAAAAAGCGTGTGTGTGCATTTTATATATATACATATTTTTATATAGTTTGTATATTTAATTCTTTATCGATATTGATGTGAACTTAGAGCATCTTTGTTTGCATCCAGAACTCGCGTTAGTTTTCTTTCAGTTATTGACGATAACAACCAAAAAAGAACAAACTCATTTTATTTGTTTACAAATTTTGTAAACAAAATAAAAAAGACACGGGTATTGCTTTGAAGTTTTAGGACAAATAACTATGATATCCATTACATGACATTAATTGGTTATCCTATAGAAAAGGGACATGTATATTAGGGTTAGTGCTACGGCTAGCACTTACTAGTGCTAACTAGTGCTAGTGCTTCGGCTAGGGGTAGGGACATAGGTTACATGCATACTAGGGTTAGTTAGGGTTAGGGTTAGGGTTACTTACCCTAACTCATATCCCTAACCCTAATCCTAATATGCATGTCCCTTTTTTATAGGAGAACCCCGGTCACTCCTCAGGTGGCGATCAAGTCCACCCTTGAACATGTTAACTGTGTCAACTGTTATCAGTTCGTTGGGTAAGCTATTCCACTTTTCAGTAATTCTGTTTGAGAAGAGATTTCTTCCCAATTCAGTCTTATTGTATCGTTTGTACAATTTAAAAGAATGGTTTATTTTTCTATAGGATAACGAGTGACCGGAACGACCTTGAGCTGCGGCTCTGTTCCTGTTAAGCGCCGCTGACCTGCTTGATGCAAGCGGATCGGTGGAGCCATTGAAGACATTGAAGACAATTAATTTGTTAACTAGTGTACATTCAGTAACCATTGTCCCTTCAGCCAGTGTCAGTGAAAAAATATGCGATACATTTTGGGTTCGAAATAATATGAATACTAAGT
>JAQFZK010000404.1:0-11038 GCA_034695905.1 Fridericia nemoralis | reverse complement strand
AGAGAGAGAAAGAGAGAGAGAGAGAGAGAGAGAGAGAGAGAGAGAGAGAGGGAGAGAGAGAGAGAAAGGCAGAGACAACAAATAGAAAATGATCAGTGGAACCAAAACTGTCAAAATTCTACAAGAAACACGCGATTTTGTTATTTTTCTATCAACGAAGTTACATTCTACGCTCAGCTATGTAATGAAGAATTTCGACCAACCGGTCGACCAAAGCTACGAACCAGGTTACTGCAGGTTACGCTAACGATATAACTAAAAACTATCTCGAAAGAACGATGTAAATTGCAAGCAAAGAGAAAGGCTAGTATAGTAAGTTCTTTAAGAGCCAGATGTAAAGGTGTCATTTCAAACACTAATATTATATATTTTCATAATTATGTTTGCTGTAAATTTGCTTTAGGAAAAAGCGTTGGCGTTTTGGTTCTGCATATAAGTTGACGGGTCCTGATAAATATATTCAGAAAATAATGATTTGTTAATTTTGACAATGTGATTTTTATGGTTATGATGTTATCTGATGTTAAAATTATTTTAAAATTGTGTTTCGATATTATTTGTATCTTATTGGAACGTTTTTATTCGTTCCCGGAGTTGTGCATTTGGTTGGATAGATTCCTCAGTGCTGCGTCAGTGTAACCCTGGGGGTCAGTATTTTCAGCTGCTTTGCGAACCTAATTACAGACGGCGAGAGTCCAATTGTCTTAGCAAAGCATGTTCGTGAGGCAACGGCCTGGCTGGAAACGAAACTGCAGTTAATAAAGACTCAGCAGTGCTCAAAGAAGTGGTGTGCTTTCTGTTTATTGTAATCCACCTGCTCAAAGCTATGACCAGTGTGCCGATGCTGAATGCTACCCGTTTTTAGTCAAAAGTTTGTTTAACAAGTACATGTGACCGTCTCCAAAGTTACATAATTGTGAAGGTTATAGTTTCGGATACATTAATTTTCAGAAAATTAAGGTTAAAGTTAATATAACGGTTTTACACATAAATGAGTGCTATTATAATCATGGTTATGGTTATGGCTGTTGTTACGGTTAGAATTAACTACGACAATGCTTACGGTTAGAGTTAAAATCAGAGCCAGGATAAACCAAATCTTAGATTCTACACTAATCATAACCATAATCATGACCTTAATCCGAGCCCTAACCTTATTCCTAATTCAGTTACATACGAATGAAAAGTCCTATATTTAGGTCACTTAACATCGACTGGTACATGACTGCTTTTGTTTTCTATTTGACAACAAATTGACCTCTTAGAATATATCAATATCTCATTTTTGACAAATCGTGACAAATTTTTGACAAGTGACTTGTAGGCTGCATTTTTTTAACTGATTCCCGACTTCAGGTACCTTTTCATGGAGACGGTCACATAGTTTGTTTATTTTCATGATGAATCTATGGCAGTGTATGTAGCCTGTGCTGTCGTAAGACTTGGTAGACGAGAGACTTGGTAGACGAGAGACTTGGTAGACGAGAGATTTGGTAGACGAGAGATTTGGTAGACTTGTGTTGTTAAAGACGTGTTTCGTCACTGTGTGAAATCTCAATGTGTCGTAATGTACACCGAGAGATAAATTCACTGATGACCCTATGATTGATAGGTTAGTTTCATTTGTTGGCCCTATGATAGTTTCAGCATTTACATGCAGACTCTTCAGTTTTATTTTACATATCTGATTTTTTTTTACAGCAGAATGGCTGTTCTCCATGTTAGTAAATCTTCAACGTGTAGTCATAGTATTGACTGCTATCATAGTAATATATCCACTAGTGAGTGGATGGATATATTACTATGTGCTATAATAGTTTTCTATTGATGAACAAACTGCAGGATAAGATAAGTTGCTGAGTATTGTCACTGACATCTTGTGATGATTTGAATTACCAGTTCTGCTTCTGAATCTTTGTGATGTTTAGTAATTCACTGAAGATGTCTCGATAATATTCATAGTGTGCTTGTGTCTTGTTGTTGTCAATTTATTTCAGTATCATTTATAATATAATATAATATTTATTTTATATTTACATTTAGTTGTTGTTCAGAAGTTTATATTTATATGCGTGTTGATTGGTCTAGTCGTTTTGCAATGACTTTGTCTCCATTTTCTCTAGTGTGGTATGAATTATTGACAGTATTGATATTATTCATTGACTGGAGACTGTGTTGATTCTGTGTAAACATCCTCGTAAGCTGGTTCTATGTTTATAGATTGTGCTCGCTTAAACAGGAAAGATTTTTCAAAGTTCATTTCACTATACAACTGCGGTTTTTATAGTGTATGCTTGGACTAGGTATCATTTGAGAAAATGTTTTGCAATATAGGCCCTTGCTGTTGCATAAATTTGAAGATGAGAAGTGCGTATACAGAAAAGTACAAGATCTAAAGAATTGTTGGCTAACTTTGTCCCCCCCTTGTAAGGTTCTTGTGTGTTATTGGCTGACCTCTGATGATGATTTGAATTACCAGTTCTGCTTCTGACTCGTTGTGATGTTTAGTAATTCACTGAAGATGTCGCTAATATCACAGTGCTCAAGTTTTGTTGTCATCGTTTGTTGTGTGACATATTTCATACAGTCTGACCATGTTGTGGACTGTTGATATATTTCATACAGTCTGACCATGTTGCGGACTGTTGATGATGTATTGTATTCGATTTGACGCAATTTTTATTAGATGCTCATATCGGAGACAGTATTTGCTGCTTTTGACTTTTTCAGAATGTAGTATATTTAATTAGAAGTTTCTTTTCTTAAATGAGAATATATTTGAGAAGACATTTAGTCGTTTTATTTTCTACAGATATTGTAATTACTGAGCTGTTATAATTTATATTATCTTTGACAAGTATTTGGTTCTTTAGTTCTAAACCATTGACCAATGACTTTCAATATTTGTTGAAACCAATGTACACCACCATCCAACTAGATGAAGAATTGTGATCATCGTTCAATAGACATGTGTGTGTGTAACAATGGGTTGTCAATGATGTTTTATATTTGCTACTCTTGACAAGTCTGGATGACGAGAAATATCACCACACTACCAATGTGTCTGAGACAACTCCATAAACACACTGAGAATATACTTGATTACATCTTGCTAGTCAATTCTAGGTTCAGTGAATGGTTCACACACTGTTCAATGTGTACAATATAGAAGATTATACTGTTAGTTTGTTTTCCCAGTTATTTAGTTGCATAATCACTGTGTGTTGTTACTGCAGCATGTTGTAATTTGTTTGTGTGTGTGGCTATGCGCAGTGAGGACAAGACGGCTCTCAACAAGCTGGTAGAGTCAGTCAAGAATAACTTCAATGAACGTGGAGACGATGTAAGTGGTCATTCGTTGCTTGTCTTACTCTCTCTCTACACTGTTTGTCTTTATCAATTGTCTTACTATGGATGTGAAAGCATTTATAATGAAACCTTGTTGTTGTTGTGCATCCGGTCTTGTAGAAAGTTGGCAATGATGAAGTTTTCCACTAAAAACATTCGCAGTTTCCAACTGAATGGCCTTGTTATCTGAAGGTCTATGAGGGTCTAGTCCTTCCTTGGATGTCTGAGCCAACTTGCTTTATATCCTGCTTTGCGGTAATTAATGTTGCGGCTTATGACAATAATTTAACGATTGGCGTAATATATTTATTTATAGCAATACACAGATGATATTATTTGAATACGGTATGCATCAATCACTGCAATGATTTCATTCATTACTTTATTTTGTGTTCATTCATTACTTTATTTTGTGTATATCATTACTTTACTTTGTGTTCATTGTATTATTTACTATGTCTTGTGAGGATTAGAATGTTTTTGTTTACTTGGAAGCTAGTGTGGAAATGTCCTGGTGTTTGTTTTCTGGAAAGCTAATAATAAATAGTGTGTGAATATATTATTAATAATAACTTGATTTAACAGCATTTCATTATAATACACGATGGCTATGATGCTATTATATCTTATTGTTCATAAAATGTGTTCATTGTAGTAGACTGTTTGATGTTATAATATAGTAGCTAAAGTACATTTGTTGTCTGTCAATGTATAATATAGTAGCTAAAGTACACTTGTTGTCTGTCAATGTATAATATAGTAGCTAAAGTACATTTGTTGTTTGCCAATGTATAATGTAGTAGCTAAAGTACATTTGCTGTCTGTCAATGTATAATGTAGCAGATAAAGTACACTTGCTGTCTGTCAATGTATAATGTAGTAGCTAAAGTACATTTGTTGTTTGCCAATGTATAATGTAGCAGATAAAGTACACTTGTTGTCTGTCAATGTATAATGTAGTAGCTAAAGTACACTTGTTGTCTGTCAATGTATAATGTAGTAGCTAAAGTACACTTGTTGTCTGTCAATGTATAATACAGTAGCTAAAGTACACTTGCTGTCTGTCAATATATAATACAGTAGGTAAAGTACACTTGTTGTCTGTCAATATATAATACAGTAGCTAAAGTACACTTGTTGTCTTTTACACAATGTTCTATTATGATATAGCTGTAATATAGTTATATGTATGTGTGTTTCGTTGTGTGTGTGTGAGAAAGGCCAGGATGTGCAGCCAAAGAGAGACCTCAGTCGCTTCGTGCGCTGGCCCAAGTACATTCGCCTGCAGCGTCAGAAGGCAATCCTCTACCAGCGTCTCAAGGTGCCACCACCCATCAATCAGTTCACACAGGCTCTCGACAGACAGACCGGTCAGTCAGTAGCACTCTCCTACTACCACCACAGTCATCTTTTGTTATAAAGGTTTATTGAATACAATGAACTGGGATCATCTACAACTGTCGACAATCTAAAAGATCCAACGTGCTTAGATCATCTTGACCTGTATCCGTTTAGTTTCGTTGCATCTCTGTATGCATTTGCTTTGTCCAATGACCAACCTCTAATTGAGCAGAAAAAGCGCTGCTAAACTGTTGATGATGATGCTGATTTTTTTATTGTTTTCCAGTAGTTGTTGATTATTTTGTTAGAATTTGTTTGGAGATTTATTGTTCTGTGATTTTATCCTATCAAAATTATTAGTATTGGTCAACGTGGATCGACCGGGAAGCATTGATCGAAGCTATTCTTGTAACAATACTTTGAAACAGTTTCAGCAGTAAATTCTTTCTCATCTTTGACATAATCGCTATCTAATGGTATTGAAATTTGCTTCTTTATTTAAAGGTTTTGATGTTGATGCAAAATGCATGCGTGTTTGTTGTTCATAAAACATTAATAAATCAGTTCCTTTTACTCGTAGTTTTGTGTTTTTGTTTAATCAATCATAATCTAGTAATTTTGCATCATTTTAGTAAATCTTGAAAAGTTGGCAATGATGAAGTTTTCCACTTAAAACATTCGCAGTTTCCAACTGAATGGCCTTGTTATCTTGAGGTCTATGAGGGTCTAGTCCTTCCTTGGATGTCTGAGCCAATGCTGAGAAATGATTTCTGCTGTCTAAAACATTACCGTAAATAATAATACAATAATTAATTGCAATTGAAGCAACGTTGTCTTTTTCCAATGTTTCGCCCATATCCAGTTGCAAAGTTTATTACATCTTGTGTCGTTATTATGGTTTGTAATTGTTTACAAGGTACAGCTTGTTATTTAGCTTATATATTGATTATGTTTGTGTGCATTAATGTATGTGATCTTTTGGTCTGTTATTTATACATATAGCGACCCAGTTGTTTCGTCTAATGGACAAGTACCGTCCAGAGACGAAGCAGGAGAAGAAGGCCCGTCTGAAGGCTCGCGCTGAGGAGAGGGTCAAGGGCAAGGATGATGTGCCCACGAAGCGTCCACCGGTCATCCGCTCTGGCATCAACACCATTACGACACTCATTGAACAGAAGAAAGCTCAGCTTGTTGCCATTGCACACGATGTGGAACCCATCGAGGTGATGATACCATGAGTGTGTCTGTCTGTCACGCAGTTGTTTTTTTTAGGTGTTTCTAGGAATGGATTGTGGGCATCATGTTTCGTGAGAAAGTCTTTGATGAACACGCTTTACTGACTCGTATGTTATATAGTCTGTGAATGCCTAAATTGTGTTGAATGAAGTAGTATAGCGTAATGAAGTATTCAGTTTGACGGTACGAGAACTGTGACCCTACTGGATACTATTGGTTGGTTGCACTGATGGCTACAGGTAGTAGTTGGTAGTTGCAGCTCGTGTCTAATCAAAAGAGTGAGAGATGACGTATCAACTGTGTGTTTGTACTAAACCAATGAAACGATTGTCTAGATGCTCAACAAAGATTTGGAAAACTAAAAGTTTTTTTGGTTTAACAAATGTTTTATGACAGGTTGTTAATTGTGTTGTAAGCACTACTCTACTTGATTTACTGTGTGTATGTATGTATGTATGTATGTATGTATGTATGTATGTAGCATTTCTTTACTGCGCCTTATGTGTCTTCCGCTGACAATCGTAGGCGCAGGTGTGTGTGCCAATACAACTACTATTAACACGTATGCATTACACCATACTACATCACACTGCGCTACACTACACTACACTACTCTAAAATACTTGATTTACTGTTGTGCTTGTATTGAAAAGATACATCAGGTGGTCTTCTTAACGAAATGATACAAGTTAACTGTATTATTTATTTGCATTAGTTTAAGTTGTCTAATTTATTGTTGTTCAATTCATTGTGTATGTAATTCCTCACTATGGGCCGGCTATGATGCAAATTATAATACATATCCTGAATTATAATGTCGAATAAAATTCGAGCTTTTTAAATCTGAGCCAGCCTTTAGTAATCTGCTCTAAGCAACATTTGTAGCATTTGAAACTGTGTTGATTCTATTTAATTTTTGATTGTAATTTCACTACCTGTTTAACGATGTGTACAGGTTGAACAACTTTGCAGTCAATTTCCCAAGTTAAAATTGTGTGACTATTTTATATTAGTAACTTGTAGTTGACTTAGTCTAGTATAAGCAGTAGTATTTACCTTTTGTGTTTCTCATTGTTAGAAACTATTCCAGACTATTTCAATAAACTTGTACTAAATGGATGTATAGGTTTTATACTTCATTTTTTCATTTATTGCAACAAATGTGGTTATTACACATGAACTGTATTTAGAGTATCGTTAATGATGTTGAATGTATATGCACTGATGAAATGCTTTGATATTGTAAGTAATTTGTAACTTGAAATGAATGTGTAGTGTTGTAGTGTTTGTGTTGTAGTGTTTGTGTGAAAATTTGATTTTGAATGCAATGATGCCTTGTTCAGAATTTCTTCACCTGATGACAGATTGTGAAGACACATTTTACTCTGAGCATTCATTGACTATGTTCTGTAAACAATGTTTTATTTGTAAGGTCTTTTAACTAGTAATCTACTTTTGGAATTGTAGACAACAAGGCTGGGAAAGAGCAAATGTGCTGATGCCTATTTTTGTATGAACAGATATTTCATATATGTACACATTATTGTTTCTAGATGTTTGAGGTGGGTGGGTAAAATGTACATGTGTGTGTGTGTTTGTAAAGATGTTGTAAATAACTATATGTACATGTGTGTAGGTAGTTCTCTTCCTGCCGGCCCTGTGTCGTAAGATGGGAGTGCCGTACTGCATAGTGAAGAACAAGAGTCGTCTGGGCAGAGTAGTTCACCGCAAGACTGCCACCTGTCTCGCTTTCACGATGGTCAACCCGTACGTACCACACGCGTACACACAAACATGCGGCAAGGCTTAAACATGCATGTCCATTCAGCTGCATTAGTAGACAACTATACTGTCTATATAGTACACCTATACGACTATACATTGCCAGTCTATCACATTAGTTCTAGCTCCTCTTGCTTTCCAACTAGTCCCCTACCTTCCACTTTGCTATCTTTCATTTACATGAAAGACCGTAACAACAGGTCTAAAATTGTAGAGATCATTTTGTTATTCAATATACGTCGTGTATGTTAGTGCAAGGCTTGTGTAGACGACAATTGCGCTGTGTAGTATGTTACTGAATGTGCGTAACAATGGGTTGTCAATGATGTTTTATATTTGCTACTCTTGACAAGTCTGTATGACGACAAATATTACCACACTACCAAGTGTCTGAGACAACCCTAAAAACGCACTGAACGTATACTTCAACTATTGTATGTTCATTGTTTGTACAATTCTATTTTCTAACACTTTCAATTGTGTATTTATTATTGTATTGCATCATATATATGTTCTTTATTGAATTAAATAACTTGCTATAGATTTATTTTCTTTGAAACTCCAACCATTATTGTATTGTTGTATGTGTGACCGTCTCCATGAAAAGGTACCATAAGTAGGGAATGGAGTTAAGAACATAGCTACACCGAGCACAATATTTGGAACATTTTAAGCTATAATGCATCTATGTAGAGTTCATGGTTGCAAAGTTACAAAATTTTGAAGGTTAAAGTTTCGGATATATTCATTTTCAGAAAATTAAGGTTAAAGTTTATATAAAGTTTTTACACATAAATAACTGCTATTATTGTAATGGTTATGGTTATGGTAGTTGTTACGGTTAGAGTTAACTACAAGTATGTTTAAGGTTAGAGTTAAGGTCAGAGCCAGGATAAACTCAATCTTAGCGTCTACACTAATCATAGCATCATGACCTTAATCCTAACCCTAATCCTAATCCGAATTTAGTGTATATGTATGAAAAGTCCTATATTTAGGTCACTTAACATTGACTGGTACATGACTGCTTTTGTTTTCTATTTGAACACAAAGTGACCTCTTAGAATATAGCAATATCTCATTTTTGACAAATCATGACCATGTCACTTATTATAGGCTGTATCTTTTTAACTAATTCCCGACTTATGGTACCTTTTCATGGAGACGGTCACATATCTATATCTGTGGTTTAGGCGTTTAACCATATTAATGGTGGGAACCACATATTTGTGGCCCCGGCGGTCAAAGGTTTAGAACTCAGAATGCTTACGTGACACTTACGTTAAGCTCACGTAAGCTTCACGCAAGGTGATTGATTTTCTCAACCGAGTCAAAATGGAATCAATCACCTTAAGTGAAGCTTATGTGAGCTTCAAGTAAGCATCACATAAGCAGCCGTAACGTAACAGAGCCATAACGCAGCCGGAAGAATAGAACTTTTCTCTATCATTACGGCGAGCTAAAATCTATCTAAAATCGAGCTTACGGAGGCTCCGGATATGAGACGTGAGCCTCACATAAGCTCATAAGCTTCGCATAAGCAGCCATAACCGATATCGATCTCATGCTACGAAACTCTACTTTACGTGATGTTTCACGTTGACTTCACTTTCGGCTACGTTACGTGAAGGTTACATTGATGTATAAATGAGCCTTTAAGTAGCTGAGAGGAAACTATCATAGCTAACATTGTGCCTTGCATATGTATTTCATTAGTTAAGTGTGATCCTATAAATAAAGTAGAGACATGAACTAATAATAAACTTTAAATTTTTACTGTCAAAGTCAATATTCAGGCCGTCGTTCAAGTTGTAAAAAATCTTGAGAGAGGGAGATATTTAATTTCAGATTTAGTAAAACAGAATACAATACAAAACGAAGGCTATCAGAGAAACTAAAAAAAAACAAGCTTATCCAAACAGTGACTACCTTAACAACTTCATCTGTAGTTGGCCATAAACGCAAGATCATAGTTAAATACTCATAATGCCTAAACAGCATACCAAAAATTTGTCACAAATAAGCACATTCACAAATATGCAAAAATACTCAAAACATATGTATACATTCACATTTAAACAAAAATTAAAAAACTAGCCACCACATTATCTCCAACTTAAGCATTTCAGTTTAGTGGATAACAGAAACATGTTTTTAGTTATGCATTATTAAATAATCACACGTTATATGAGTGGGCACAGAAATAGGCAATATCAACAAAAAAGCGAGATAAGAGAAATTCTCATCTCATCAAACTATTTAAAATCTATCCCATGAATTGTTCTTGGATAATGTGTCATAATAATAACAGGCACAAGAAATTTCACTTACAATGAATACAATAAAATTCAGTGTTGACATCAACAATCCAAAATGTCATGTGTAAGTAATCTCTAATTAACAGAACTGACAACACAGGTCACAACAAGACTCACCACTGACTCCTCCTCCTCCTCGCCCACAGAATCTCAGCAGATTATTCTCACTCTTCTCAATGGCCTGCAGGCTCCAAGCATTGCTGACACAAGAACATACAAAATCTTAGCATGGTCTTTCAATATAATCTCCAAACATTTAGTTTAATGTTATTCTGAGGAATGTTGTACACTTTACTGTCATGAACAAACTCCATTTTAAATGACCATTGCAAGAATAAACGTTGTCCAAATAGAACGCTCAAAATATAATAGCCTTGGCCAAAACAAATTGTCTTTCTTGTTCCACCACAATCGTTACTGGTCGAGCAGTCTTCGAAAGGGATTACCTTTAAAGAAGATTACATACGAGACACAGTGCAAGAAAGCCTTTGAAATGACCAGGCTACACCAGTGACCAGTTCTTCCCAAACTAGTGATCTGCGGACCGGCACCGATCCATGGCACTTACATTGTAGTGGTAGTCATGCATTCCCAAGTCCAACCACACCCTGGGACCCTGCCCGCCACCGGCTTGCCCCAGGGCATCCTCTCATAGCTTTAACAGATCTATAACTGCGACGGGGTCATTACAAAGAGAGATCCAGTGGTTTGAGGTCAGTGGGCAAAGTTATGCAAATGAATAAGTGTTTGGTGTAGTGATTAGGAGTTTTGCAAAGAACATAGTGGGGATGGATAGTGGGGATGGATACTGTTCTGGGTTGGTTTTGTTAAGGTATGATATGGGTATTATATGGTTGACTTGCTGGTGTGTAGTCATGCAAGGATTCTTCTGATTTTTCTAGATAGTATGTGTTCTGTCTTGTTGATTGAAGGTGATAGTGTGTTCTGTCTTGTTGATTGAAGGTGGTAGTGCGTTCTGTCTTGTTGATTGAAGGTGGTAGTGTGTTCTGTCT
>JAQFZK010000403.1:0-11039 GCA_034695905.1 Fridericia nemoralis | reverse complement strand
TTCCTAGATGTTTCTCACAGCCACACGTCTGCCCACCATCGAATGCTTTCTCGGCGATGTAGCCCCAGCCTCCGACACCGGTGAAGCAGCCAGGCTCTCCGGCTTCACACCGACTTTCACCGGCTGCACCGGCGCCACCTGCTGATGTCCCTCGAACCGGACGGTGCGCCGGAGATTGTGCGGCTCCACCGGACTGATGAATCGCACACGTTTTGGAGCGACCACAAAATCCGTAGATGATCTCGTGTGAATGCAACTGTCAATTTTATGCGGCACAAGTTTTCTCTTCGCGAGCTTCGTCGGCGAAAGCTGTTCGTTTTGCGACGATGTTTCTAATGTTTCTGACGGTGATAAAGGGACAGAATCGGTTTCATTCGAGCGGCAGTGCTCCCTCTCATTGCCACAGTATTTCTCCTGAAGGGCAAGAAACTGTCTCCATCCCTCCACCTCCTTCGTGGTTGCCCTGCCGCCGCAATGAAGCAGAAGCCGCTGAGGCGCCGAGACCACCGCAAGTCTTTCGACTGAACCGCGCCAGTGCATGTGCCACATGAACGACTGAACCGACATCATCAGCCGACATGACTGACACTCAATGCAGGCAGCATCAGTCCCAGTATAGAGCCGCAAATGAAGCGTGCCGGCCTGCACACGGCGTCTTCTGTCACTACGGCACGTAACGTCACGATGCAGTATAGACAGACTGTCGGGCATATCGGCTGAGTTCACTGAATGATCCACGGATGAATCGCATTCTGTGATTGGTCCATCAAGATGTGTATATAGCTCAGCATGAGTGCTAGACTGTGATTCCTTCAATTCACTGCCAGATTTTAAATCGAAATTAACCGCCGTTGAATTGTCCAATAAACCAGTAGAATTCAGAGGGTTTCCAACGGAGATTTTTGCGCCATTATCCATGCTTGTGTGTCCATTCATACTTGCCTGTTCAGTTGATTCAAAATGATTTGGCGCGGTGCTAACCAACACAATGTCATCACCTGGACCATAACCCTGCAATGATTCAATAGCCCCTCTAAAATGATAAAAACCTGGAAACCTGCGTCGTTTCAATGGCCGCCCCCTGGGGGCAGACAATGTGGGGTTGGTTCCCCTTCTCCTCATCTTCTCTTGCGAAGAAGGAGAACGAACTGCACGAATAACCAGCTCCTCATCTCCAACCTTCTTTTCCGAACCACCTCCGTTCGTTGCGCCAATATGATCCACAACTGTAGAAGAATCTTCCATAGAAGCATTCTTTGCGTATGCAAGATTATCCCCATCCATTAAACGACTCTTGTTCATTTCATTCTTTCTGTGCAAAGCTACAGATGATGCAGATGCATGCAAACTGCCATTCTGATGAATCACAGGTGGTTTGGTTTCGCTCCTCTGTGATCTTTCGTCCCAATGGATGGACGACGTGGAATGGGCTGCGGATGATTTCTCGAAGGTTCCGTTGACCATGTCCGAGTAGCTGATCTGTTTGCTGAGCAGACGCTCAGAACGTTTGACACTGCTGCCGCTCTGTGTCGGTGGGGTGGAGGGGGGATGAGAGGTTGTGGGTGAAGACAGGGGCGAGGGGCTGAGATGCGTTGAAGGGCAGGGGGGACTGTCAGTGGAGGAGTACTGGGAACGAATCACGGATGATGTGATCTGACTCGGCGTTGAACCTTTACTCCTGTGAAGTAAAATTAGAATCAAATTATTAAGAAGAAAGTTAAATTACACATTTAATAATTCAGTCTAACATTACGTATCTGCAGTAAAACCAATAATTTATGATCTATTAAATTTCAAAATAAAGGTGTCCAACCAACTAAAACACTTTATCATTCATGTTCCCTGTTACTGTGATAGAAACAATGTCAGACATGCAAGAGTGGCTTACTGTTTCAATGCCAGTCCACTGGCTCTGCTTGAATCCCCTTCTCTCACGCTCACACCCCCTCCCTGTCCAGCCCTCCCTCGTACGATCCCTTCACTGAACGATGCAACTGAAATATCAACGTTTACAGACACCATCAATAAATGTATGCATGAAACTGTTAAAAATTACAGATGCTCAAACAACTATCAATATACACATACTTTGTTCTTGCTATAATATATCTCATTTAAATCTTCCAAATGAATTATGAAATAATAAAGTAACATATAAATCCTACACTGTTCCAGTTACAATGACTTGAGCACCTACATTCACGAGAAAAGTAAATATATTGATCATTATGAATAATAAAGGAAATTATTACATTTAGTTTCGATAGTGGCAAAATAAATATTGCACTTCCAACAATATACATTTAATACATAAATTCACATTACTACATGTAATAATTTTAAAACTGAATCTCGACAAATTTATGTAAGTAAAATGAACTTTTCTCTCGATATACTTTACACCGCTGCACTAAACATACTGATTATTCGACTACCTCTTTTTAATCATATAAGAAATTATAAAACTGCACTGTTTGCAAATATTATTTGATTTTACTAGGCCTTTAGTTCTACAACAGACACACACACCATATACCTACCAACGTCAGAGTATCCATCCACACAATCTTCCTCCACTGTCAATTCTTCCTTCGTTCCACCACGACCATACTCCCCATCCCTTTCAAACTCTGTAACCCCTGGACGAGCCTTTGGATTCACATAGAACCCAATGAGGGCCATTGCGGCTGATTTCTCAATGACCACAGTGCTCTTAGACTTCGCCGCATTCATATACCGAATGAGAAAATCTCTCTGAAGCTCCGTACAATTAGTCGTGTTCAAACCCATCATAAGACACCTTTTTTTCAGTATTCCTGTATCTTTAGCCGGCATCATCTGCTTGTGTATATCAACCAACCGAACGTGTTCACGTCCGCCTAACATCAAACCAGGCAGGTCATTCCAGAACATACTGACAGACGTCAGCTCGGGAACCGAATTCTCATGCGGCGTTTCGGTCAGCCGCATTTCGGTCTTACTGCTCCCCGACAAGAACGTCTTAGCGCTGGAATGAGACGGGGTATACAGTGTCTTGACGTTTGTAACACAGCCGGAGTATGTGGGAAGATAGTTGTCCGACTCAAACATGTCTATCAGATTAGTGGACACCTTTATTTCACTTTGACTCGTTTCGTCCGCAGTACAGCCCTGATGCAGAGGGATGTCCTCTGCCTGTTCTTTGCCCGGGGTTGTACAGTTGAGGTCCTGAAGGATGCCCGTCATGTTTGTTATGTCGGCTGACAACAAATCCCCGTCATTGATGTCATCCACGTCGAGCAGACTGGATGACTGGGATATCATGGTGTCATGGAGACCATCACCGAGGGATACGGTTGTCGTGGCAACCAGTCGGTCAGTTGCGAGACGTGTCGCGAGAAGTTTCAGTTCGGTTTCGTTCATAGAGTTCAACATGTTACACACCTGAACAGTACAGATACAAACAGACATACAGGTAGACATACAGGTACACAGAACAATAGACACACACACACACCACAGCTACTCGAACAAAAACACAAACATAGTGACAGAATGCTCACAATCAACATTTTAGTAAAATAAAAGTCGTGGTCCATTTTCAACACAGCTTTTAAAACGTGTAAATTCATTACATACAAGACATGCATAATTATAAACGAAAATGAATGAGAGGTATCAGAGAAGAGATGTTGACTAACCTCTTCAGCCATGACATTGAGATCAGTAGGATTGACCTCATCTGATCCATTCATCCCATCCATCCCTGACCCCCCAATCCTCCCTCCATTGTTCTGCGCCCCCATAAAACTATCCACCGCCCCGGTCGTCTGATTAAGTCCACAGATATCCACACCAGACAATCTTCCTTCCCCACTAATATTTCGTCTATCCGCTCCGTCAACCCTTGACCCTGTAAACTTTGACCCGGTAAACACGCCACAGCTAGTGGGAGGGGGCAACATGTCCATCACGAGATCTGCCACATCTGATTCGCTGGTTGGCATGACATCATAAGCCTCTAGCCCCACCTCCAAGTGGGCGTCGCCCAGTGCCGTACCAAAGCGGCTAGACTTGTCGGTACGAGCCATCTCTCTATACCAGTCGAACACATTGATACCAGACATCACCGCCGACCTTGCGCTGGCTGTTGCCGCCGATGCGGCTACAGTTCTCGGTGCAGCTGATTCGTACGAGCCTCCGCCTTCAGCGGCTCTCTTCCTCAGTCTCCGACTGCTTGCGGAGATGCAGTCTGAGCTAGCCGGGGGCGCACGTTTCTTGACGTAGTAGATGAATTCATTCTGGTAATGACCGGGTATCTTTATGAAACTCTTTCCGTCGTCTTCACCTTCGCAAGACGACCCAGCGGTGCTTGATGTAGCCGTCACCTCGGCTACTGTCTCCGCTGGGCTCGGCTTATGCGCGACTGAAATAGATGCATGCACCTGCTTCGTTGAAGGGATCTTCTTGCCGCCACTGCTTCGAGCCTTAGACTTCGACACAGAGGACAGCGACATTGTGCCGGCAACGCGACTAGCTTCTTTGTATTTCTTCTTGTACTTTCGTTTGTGCCGGGAATCCAAGCTACCGCAAGGTACGGAAACCGCAGACAAACTCGAAACTTTTTCTAACATCGCTGAACAAGTCACAACTTTCTGCGGCTGATACGCGCTGGTTTCCCCAACACAATTACTGCGAATCTGTTCCACCACTTCCAAGCTAGGTGCACTAATCATCATTCGGTTCTTATCAAACACATTAGCAGATTGCGGGAGAATCCCCAGCGCTCTGATGCTAGCCTTGGTTCCTCTCAACCGCCCCTGAGATTTCTTCGCGTAGCGTCTCTCAGTGCGCGAACCACAGTCCGTCGTAGCAATGATGCTGCTCTGAATGTCGGCGCTGAACGCCACAAACTCACAGTAGTCGTGGTCTATCAGCGGATGAAGATGATGAAACGTATCGTCTCTGTGTACAACACGCAGATCCTGTCTCTGCAAAGCTCCACTGTCTTTCCCAGACTCCGACATGGCTCGCGAGACAATATCCCTTCGATGGGAGACGGTTCGAGCGCTGGTACCAGATTTCACTTGCAATGATGAAAATTGAGTGGTGTCCTTTTGTTTCTGGGAAGGCTGGCATTGAACCACCGACTGGGAAGGGCTAGACATCCCTCGCATTGACAGAGATCCCATGTGACCAATCTGTGCCTCTGCTGTGTTAACCCTACTCTGAGTGGTAACCTTAGATCCAACCGTTACCTTTGAGCCGCAGCTCAACCGTGAGGCTTCCTGTCTCAGAGCCGCTTCCCTACCCACCCATCCTCCCACCGCCGCTTGTGGGGCGGCACAAGAAGCTACAGGCTGATCTGTTGTTGAACTAGCAAGCAGGCTATGGTCAGACATTTGGTTTGTAATTGGCTTGGAGGTTTGTTTTGATGATGACTGAGCTTCTCTGAGTGTCTCTGTAGAAGCTGAGGGAGTCATGACGGCAGAGGAATCGGTTGACGTCACTGACTATAAACACAACGATATTAACAAAATGCACTCAAAATAATGTTACCTTCACAAAAACGCCAATCGAAATAATATTCCTTAAATTACTACTGCTCAATTTAAACAGTATACTAATACCAACAACAAAACAACTGCAAGTGTGTGAGTGTGTGCATGTGTTTGTTTGTATGTGTGTCAGTTGAAGTTTACTTGTTTGCATTTATTAAGTGTGAAAAATGCATATATTAATAAACAGTTAAACAAAATACAAATATAATAAATAGAGTTCTTATCAGCATTGTCTTGTTCACTAAATATTGGATAGCACCTGTAGTCGAAACAGTAATACTGAAATCAGATCAAATCATGCTCACTAAAAAACATACAGCTAGAAAACAATAGCCTCTCTGATTCATAAAATATTTTCAAAATAAGTTTCAAACAGTGAATTTTCAACAATATACTTAACGTCTATTTCAGACAAAAAAGGTAACACCTTTTATAACAGAACGTACCTTCAGATGAGTTGCATGTAAACTGCTCTCAGCCAGTTGCATTGTGACACTCTCACTGACCGTTTCTCTCTGTGTCGAACCTTTCGAACAACTTCCCTTTACCCGGCGGACTTCCCCGTCTCCACTCGGTAGCACACAACTAGTCGCACCATGCGGCAGAATAAAAACCGTGATGTTTTTATTTGTGCCTCTGGTATTCGCAACACCATACACGGCATTCTTCGGCGCACCATGTGCTATCCCATCATTACCCAGTATTGAATAGGTTCTCTGACCCTCGCCTCGGTCAACTCTAACTTGCGAGGATCCGGCAATAGCTGAGAATGTCTTCCCAGCTCTCGACGATGAAACAACAGAGGGGCTCGAGACGCCTGACGTGGGAACAAATACGTATTTCTGTCCGGCAATAACTACTTGATCGTCAGATAAAATCTGTCCGTCAGACAAAACTTGCTTGTCAGACAAAAAATGTCCGCTGTCTCCATGATGATCATTGTTATAAGCATAGCTAACACACGCATTACTCAATACGTTCGAAACTTGTCCTTCCTCCTCCAAACCAATATCACTCGTAAATTCAACAGCATCACATAAAACCTGTCCATGTGTGTTACTCTCACCGAGTTCTTCTTCATTAGTCTGCTGCCCAGTCTCACCAGTCTCTGACAGCTCTGTGAATCCTGCATCAGACACTACAGCTTGTGTGAAACCACTATTGTTCGCCGGACTAAATGACAATTCACCTGATTCGCCAGAACTTACATAAGTCAACAACCCACTGTTACTCTGAGAGATATTATCAATTGTTACATTCATCGCATATCCGGCTGATTCAGATGGTGTGATGCTATTCTGTGACACCAAAAGCTGAGGTGACACCTGTGTCGGTGGCAAGTCATCACACTTAGCCAACGATATGTGACACGGTGTCACTTCAACAGTGTCAACACCAGACTTCAGCCTGTCATTTGATGTCACGTTATTGTCTTTAGTCACATCAGAAACATTCGTTACTTCATTTAATGACTGGTCAACTTCAAGCTTCTCTAAAAATCTTATCTGTCCTGTTTCAGCATTGTCCACAAAACTTCCTTTTTTCTGTTGACCTCGAATAACACCTTTATCTACGCGACAACTCGACAATAAAGCCAATCCCGCACTGCTACAGCCCAGCGAAACACGTAAATTGGATGATGGTGATCCGCACGCGACAAGAGATTCGGATGGATCGGAAACCGAAATCGAATCCCTCTGGATGCGTTCGAGACGCACGAATGCCTCAGAATCTGAATCGGATCTCACAGAAGACACCTGGATGGGACTGTCAAGACTTGATCTGGAGCAGTAGCCGTCATCCTCATCCGAACGGCTCTGACAGACCACGGATGTACGGGGTGGATGCTCCAAAGTGTCCTCACTTGCCTTCCTGGACCGGGTTGACATTGCCATGCCACTTGGCGTTACGCTCGACTCTGTGTGTACAAGAAACAAACACAGCAGACACTTCAACATACAATACATGCAATGTGCATACATACAATACTATAACATACATTATACATCAGCAGATACCTTATACAATACTATAACATCTTACATTATACAAAACTAGAATATACATTTGACAATACTATAAAATAGATTATACAATACAATGACATCAGTAATAACCCACTACAGATTGTGTGAAGTAAATGCAATTAAATAACAATTTTAAATAATAATTTTGGTTAGTAAAGCAATCAAGACTAATGGCTAATATCCACCAACAAATCGTATAATTAATAGCATCCCTTCCGGAAAGAAATAATTACAAATTAATAATTGGGCAAATAATAGGAAAGAGAAACAATTGTATACTGACCACTAGTCCTGCTGTCTGATCCTGATGTCCTTCTGGACTTCGAATCCTTTGTTGGACTGGTCTGTTTGGACCTAGCAACCTTCCTGTGTCCCCCATCCCTTCCCTTCGCAGATGCCTCAACATGTGACGTCACAACAGGAGTGGGCACCCCTGCGGCCCCTCCACCCCCCGATCTCCTCGAAGAACACCGTGTCACGATGGCGGGAGATTTGGCCGCCCCTGGAGACGACGCTTCGTGATTGGACGACGGATCTGGGTTAGTGTGTCGGGTTGACCTAATTGCGACCCCAGCCAGCACGTCGAGGGCTGTGACGGGATTGGCTAACGAATGTGAGCGAGACGACATGAAGGTCACCATTGGTTGGACAACCAACCAATTAGAATAAAGCCTTTACTGCCCTCTTAACAACAATGTCACTACTAAGCAGAATCATTCATGTAATATTCTGTTGGGATTAAATTGAGGTGTCATTGATCACATTCCAGTAGTCCTATAATCTAAGTTCAGTGTCTTGTATCCTTCAGATAAATTCTGAAATAGTTCTCATAGACGAGTTCAAAACAGGATCTCCGAAGCTTCACAAGCTGACTAAGTGCAGTTCAATTAACAGTCCTAGTTGCAAGTTAACGTCAAAGTCTCAAAGGCTATACGTTCAACTTTCTCAATTTTCTACAAAACAAATTTAAATGATGTATAAATATTAATATTTAACACCTATTCTGAAAACTATGCACCAGTATAACATCTATACTGAAAATAATACAAGTGTAGTTATAGAATCACCTTGCATACAATATGACTAACATTTGGAAATGACCCTAGTTCAAGCTCACAATAGATATCAAAGTGGTACAATTTCAGACAAATTGATGTCAAAAACATCTCTACACAAATATTCACCTCTAATAGGTTTGGAGCTAAAGCATTATACTGTCTGAATACGCTGCGTAACTAATCAATACGTGATTAGGCTACTAATCAATACGTGATTAGGCTACGACGACGCACTTAATGAATCATAATAGAGACCCACTAGCCTAAGCGAAATCCCAGCTGCCAGCCCTAATATTATCATAATAGATCTGATGTTGTTGTTTATGTTTTATCACAGGGAGCGAATTTGCTTTTCCCACGGAAGAAGGGGATAGTGCACTAAAAATTAGGGTTAGTTTTTAGGCAACGTTAGGGTAAAGATTAGGGTTCAGGATTAGGGATTATAGTTAGAGTCAAGGCTAGGATTAACTGAAATGACATTAAACCCTATCCCAAACCTAAACCCTAACCCTAATTTTAGCCCACTATCCCCTAATTCCGTGGGAAAAGCAAACTCACTGCAAGCCCTAACATTATCATAATAGATCAGATGTCCTAGTGAACAAATAGGGGAATTTGTTTATGTTTTACCACAGAGACTACAGATAATCAATAATTAATCGATTACCGATACTCAGTTGAAAGTCAACCAATCAAAGCGTCTCATTAGAGGACAACACCAAATCAGCCAATGTACAATCGTGAAACTTCTAACTAATAGGCTTCGCTGGTCTACTAAAATTAATAGCTTAACCTGTTTACAATTCAAATATTCAAACGTTTAAACAATGGAATGATTACATTCAAATTGGTCTACAGAAGTCCTGTATAAAGTATAAAGTCGCTTAGAAAAAAATGCACTTCTAATACAATGAAATAGTTAACAAGCAGTTTAATTAATGGCTAACTAACTGTAAATCTGTCTGGAAATTATTGGCTGCAGAACTGAAAGCCTATAGTCAGCAGTGGCAATCTTATCAGAAAATGTAATTAACAAAATGCCATGAATAGAAAGGCTCAATGAAGTAAACGAAGGGCTTTAAGTGGAGAACTAATCAACTTATCAGTTGATTTACAGTTTGAACAGAAAGCAATGCAAACATTCGATCGACAAGCGCCTCTCACACAGCCATAATCGATACGGCAGGAAATACAGCTTGGCTTCATACAGGCAGGATGCAAGGAAGCCTAGAAGACATAGACCTATCAATAAACCAATCTACCCCATCACAGAGCGGTTCACAGAGCGGTTTACAGTTAATATTTATTCACTTGTTAAAAACCAAGTAGCTAGAGCTACATATTTAGTTGGGATTACGGTTAGGGATATGGCTAAAAGTAATCGTATAGCGATGATTTTTAATCGATATGGTTCTAGATGTTATAATAATGACATATTTGTATTCCACTATCAATGTTGAATAAGCTACGGGATGTCATACGCAAACGGAAATAAAGTACAACTGTCGCATCCTGGATGCATTCCCACACTCTGTCATGCCGAATGCAATGAGGTACCAGGTAAAACTGCACAGACATGTCGCATCCTGGATTCATTCCCAAGCTCTGTGTCAAATAACTTCAACACAAAAAAAATAGTTCAGCGCAGCTAAAATGTCATCTCTCGCTCACGCTGCTTCAACCAATCAAAACGTCGTAAAACAAACAGGTGCAACTCGCTATATCCAATCGGGAAACGCTTCTCATAACGTCAAACAGAACCAATAGGACTCTGGTACAAAGTCAAAACGTCAGAGAGTGGTTGACACCGATCAACGGCACGCGAGTCTGCTTTTTCCACGGAAGTAGGGGATAGTAGGCTAAAAATTAGGGTTAGGGTTTAGGCAACTTTATGGTAAGGATTAGGGTTTAGGGTTAGAGGTTAGGCTTATGGCTAGGATTAAATTAAATTAAACCCTGCCCTAACCCTAAACCTTAATCCTAATTTTAGCCCACAATCCCCTACATCCGTGGGAAAAGCAAAACTCGCCAACGGCCCAGAAACTATCGAACAAAAATTATCCAACGGTAATATTCCTAATCGACATATCCCCAATAGTAATCCTACACAGCCAATCACAGAAGGTCTACTAACGGTCCGTTTTAAATAGTTATTTACTGGTCAATTATAACTAGTTACGGTCAAGGTTAGGTTAGGAATTGGAGTTCAGTTAGGGATCGGTATTTATACAAAGTGTTTAGGTTACATCGCGTCATAAAGAGTCGCGCTAACATCGAAATCAAATTCGATTCGTTGCCTAAACTCGTTCAAACCTCACAAGGTTAACTGTGGAGTAGAGTTAAGGTTAGCCAAGTACTGATTACGATCAGATGGTTTTCACAAACATACAGTACTTGCCTCCTAGCCCTGCTTT
>JAQFZK010000402.1:0-11055 GCA_034695905.1 Fridericia nemoralis | reverse complement strand
CGACTTCTGACCTGGTTAGTTTTTTCCGGAAGCGATTAAGCAGACTTGTTCGCCCTCTGGCGCCTGTTCACCAAAGCAGTGAATATGGTAGAAGATGGCATGCTACGAAGACAACTGACGTGTTCACATGAGGCACCGGCCCCGTCTCTGTGAACCTAGCAGTTAGGCTGGCGTCAGGCAGAGGGAAAGATCGGCGATCAGCAGCCTTCTAGGTTTAAGACAAACACTTTATATTTATATATCTACAAATATATCAAGATGTATATATATATGCAAATAAGACAATTTTACCGCTCTACATTGTTAGCTTTCATCACTTTATTACATTGAATTTGCTTCAAAGCAATCATCTGACAAATGATGTTGTTAAATACTATGTAAACAAAAATGTGTGCCTACTAAAACTATTTTCCAGAGACATTACTTTGCTCACAGAAATGCATAAAACAATAACTTAAATAATCTTGCCTTTAGCATATTTTTACAAATATCCTACAAATATTAGAAAACTATTATCCAGTAACAAGAAAGTGAACATATTTGTCAAGTTCTTAACGGAAGGATGTAGAAAAGTACAGTCAAATAAGGTACGAAACATAAAAAAGTATAAACATTTCTTTTAGAAGTTGGTGATTGTTGTTAACTCTTTGTGAGATCAGATCTGTCATAAACACTACAGTCAACCTGGGTTATGTACTGATACTTTGAGCATTAGGCTTCGATTTAGTAATATTTATGTGAAAGCAATTCGTAATACCGTACATATTAAATCTTATTTTCTTTTCTTTCAAAAAATCTAAAGGTGTTGACAGCTAAGCATTTTCTAAAGATCAAGGGGTTGTCTGCAAAATGCCGATTTGCTTCTATTTTGTAATTATGTGTTTTGGCTGCATAATGCAAGTTTGCTTTTGATTTTGTATACTCATTTATAATTTCAGTATTATTTAGCTAAAACATGAATTTTATAAATTTTCCCACGCTTCAATATAATTATTAGATAATTTTTCTTGCATACACTTGCATCAGTGAATGATGTTGAGAAAACCATCTATTCAGCAGAAACAAGGTTTTACTTGAAATTTAACACCAATTTGCTAACATCTTTTTCTGACCTTCTGTAATTGAAAAACGAGGTTTTCTCAACATTAGTAATGACTCTATTGAGTGAACACTGAATATTTAACATAATTCAATGCTGGTTTACATTGTTTTGCAAGACAAAATCAGGAGAACAGTTTTATGAATATAGCTTCTAGATAGACATTGATTTTTGATGTTTCGTTTTCAGATTATCACATGCAAAGGAATCACGCCGGATTGATTCGTCGACATTTTGTTTTTCTCCTTGACAACATCGTAATAAGTTACTCTTTCTTCGCCCAACTGAGACAACACAAACTTCTCAGCGAGTCCGATATTCAAAACATTGAAGCTGTCCACGAGACCAAGAAGGCAAACGAGAAGCTGCTTACGCTGATGATGAGAACATCACGAGAACAATACACGAAGTTTCTCTGTTGTCTGCAGCTTACGGACCAGGAGCACGTGGTGCAGAGACTCACTGAAGAAGGTAGGCCCTACGACAACGAATTAATGTGATCCATTATGCAAAGAAAGTTGAAATCAATAAGAAAATCAATAAGAAAATCAATTAGAATCGATAAAAATCCAGTAGACGTTACAGTAAAATGTTCTTGTTACAAAACTACACGAATTAAAATGAACAGAATCATTGTATGAATTATATTTTGTAAATGACTTGTTTTGTATTTTGTTTTAAGTGTAAAAAACAAATATCAGTTTTATGTTTGTAAAATTTCTGTTCTGCTGCACATACAAACCTGATGCACATTGAAAACATTGCTGTAATTTTATAAAATTGAAAGCCGTCAAATCTGTTTACATTTGTGAACAGATGCTGAGCTGAACGATCTTGACACTGAATCAACAATAACAATAAAGCAACCAATGAAGCCTGAATTCGAAATCAAGGACCCTTCTTTAGTGCAACATCAAGTGGTAGGCCTTGATTATAATTTTTCTGAAAAGCACATTTAAATTGTACACAGTTTTAGAAAGTTATTCATTGTAATTTGTTTATATTTACATTAATTAACTAATATCGATAATGCTGTATATAATCCACAATAAATTTGTCTTTGTTGTTGTAATATATGGTCTCTTGCTTTAAGAAGTTGCCAGTCAGTAATATGACTGATAGTACTTAGCAATGAATAGGTATCCACGGTTAGATGAGAACGAATTGCTCCCCCCCCCCCTCCCCCACACATCTCCCACGAGGTAAAAAATCATCTTTTACATTACAAAGTACACTCTTGAGACGAAAAAGAGGTTTGAAGCTTTCAAAAAGTATCTGAAGAACCTTCAACGGGTGAAAGGTCCGCTCCTGAATCTGCTTCCCCAGCACGGAAGAATCTGTCTACGGGCGTGCTATTGTATATTTAGGGTAGATTTACTTCTCGGTATCGCGGAAACGCCACTTCAGTAATCGGCTCACTCTCAAATCAAGACATTGGCGAGTGATCACAATCATGGATGATTGTTGCATTTAAAAATTAAAATAACTATCAATAATCATTAACATAATCTCATTTACATTTGTCTCATTTACTCTGAACTACTGCAATGTGAATGTGTTTATCAATGAATTTAATATTCAATTCATCTAATACTAATACTATGTTTAATTTCTAAAACGTAATGCTGTTATATCTGCTGCTGATCGTACTCAGTTGATTTTGGTGTACAGTGCATTCCGTGTCTAATTTGTAACGGTGACCGATCAAATGATCTAAGCTTTGCTTTTGAATATTGCACTGACAGTATATGAGTCCTCTAAAAATCAGTTGTTTTACTATAACACTTGAGTTTCTTAAAGCTTGCGAAACTCAGCGTTAACGCTTAAGAAATTAACCGCTTACTCTGTTTTTGCATTTTTGAAATTCACAGTATGTAGGCTACTAGAAATCTTCAATAGTAAAACGTCCAATGATATTAGAATTAGAATTGATATTAGATATTAGATATTAGAATTGATGTTAAATTCTGAATATTTACAAACATTTTGATTTTCTCTTTGTTGTAGGTTGAAAGTGTAAAACCAGGATTATTTGATTTCACTAAGCTGCCGGAATCAGTTCAGTATCAGATATCGTTTAGATATATACAGCAATTAAAGTCATCTGCGCCAAGTCCTAAACAAAGCGGCTGTCACATTTCTATGTTTTACAACGTGGCTAATTGTACGTTCCTCAACTTTGCCTCTGTATGTTACCTATCGGTTATTCTTTCACTTGCAATAATAAAATGAATTAATTTCAACTTTCAAGTTATTCCTTGGTATTAAGCTATTCCAGCTTTGCAGCTAAGAGTCGATGAATTTCAGAATGTACGCTGCAAAATTGTTTGAGAATATATGTGTACACAACGATGTTATCTGAAGTAATTTGTCTTCACATATTAAGTGTAATTAACAACGTTTTCAAACACAACACATTAAATATTATAATTCGTTGCTTGATTGAGAGAACATTGAATTTGCTCTTTCCACACCGCTGGTTACATGCAATTTAAATATCTTGAACACATAGCTTGATTGTGAAAGGAAACATCACGCTTTTGAAATTATAATTTATAATATGTTTTCATTGCAGCTGTTAAGTATCGCAATCAACAGAAAAAGCATCTGAAAGAGTCATTGTTCCGAGAACAGTTAATACATAACGAATATAAAAGAAAAATAGATGATCTCGATAGAAAATTTACAGTAGAAAGCGACATAGTGAAACGTACAAATGCTGAACTAAATATGTCACTGCTTGTGCTCAGAAAGGAAAACCAGGCTGTCAGTAAAGAATTGATCAATGCTAGACAACGTGAAGAGGGTCTGAGAAGAGAACTGACCATTTCTAAACATGGTGAGGATGGCTTTCGCAAAGAACTGACATGTGTCAGACAGAATGAAGAACAGCTCAAGCTCGATTGTAAAGCCAGAGAAGAAGAAATTGAATCAGTGAAATTTCAAATTAACGAAAAAAGAGCGACTGAAAAGGTATAAATAACTGTTGTTACTCTTTACAACAATATCAATTGCTGTATTGAAGTATTATTTATGATTAATTTTTTTCATGATTCATTAAATTAATAAATATAATCAATTTGATTACTTTATTTTTTCAATGACAAGACGAAACAACTGGTTTTCTTGTTAATTTGTGCTACGTTATTACTAGTGTAGTTTGTTGTATTTAACAGCTAAAAGGGAAAGATCTTGAAACCCAGCTGCTTGTTGTCAACAATAACGCGAAAGATCTCCTGGAACAATTCGAAGCAGCCAAAGAACAATCAGCCATCTTCGAAGATGACAACTATCAATTAAAAGAGAAGCTGAATGAAGCGCATCTTCGAGTATTTGAATTACAAAATGAACTTGAAAGAGTCAGTCAGCTGAATAAGCAAATAAATAAAACCGAAACTGATGACCAGCAACATCATGAACTGTCCAGTCAGTTACGGGCGAACAAAGGGGAAAACGAAATGGATGAAATAGAAGACCTGGAAAAATCACAACAGGAAATGACTGAACTGAAGAAGATGCAGCCTCGTCAGGCCGACAGCATGTCAAGAAGTAAGAAAGTAATTATAGTTATCGACTTATATGCATGGAGGCCTGCAATGAAAAATTTAGTTGTAACAAATACATGTATAGTTCATATATTTCATGGTATACAATTTTAAAACTAATATAGCGCATTGTGTTACTGATCTCAGGCTTGGTGAAGAATTTAGCATGGTGTGGACCCATACGCTGCTATTTTGCTGGACATCTTCATCCTGTAATAATTATTCAGTCACACACATTTGTAATTCGGTCCATGCATAGAAATTACGTTAAAAACAGCAATTTCATTACAAACCTATACCGTCTTTGTTGTGCCGTGGTCTCCTTTTTTACAACTTTGTAACAATTTCATTTTAAAATGCTTTGTAACACCAGACCAGTAGGCCTCGTACCTGGCACTTGTACTTGTACTCGAGTAAAACTCCGGTACAAACTTGAAATACTAGAACTTGTATTTGACATCTAAGCACTGTACTTGCACTTGCAAGTTCAATACTTGTACTTGTTATTGTAGCACTTGGCAACAAGTAGCATTCTATTACATTATGGTACCAGACATCATAATAAAAAACATGTTAATCTTGTACTACAATTTGTACTACATGCACATCTGTACTTTGTGTTTATCATGTAGCGCCTAATGTAGGATAAGTATAATCTTATATTGTATGTGTTAGGAGTAGATCCTATGTATCCCGCTATTTGTGTGACCTTTTAAAATAACTTATTATTGATTTGCCTATCAAGGACACATACTTTTAACATCTAGAATACTACTAGAATATTATTGTATTTTTGCTGAATAATTTAACTTATTTGCTTTTAAGTGTAACCAATGCAGAAGGGATATTACGGAAAGTAAAAATTATAATCGAACCGGTTTTACTGTGACACAAGACTCGACTACTTGTACTTGTACTTGTAATCGAAACCCGCGTACTTGTACTTGCACTGTATTTGAGACTTGGGTACTTTTATTTGAGTCCTTGAAACTTGTATTTTCACTCGTACTTGAGACTTTCTGTACTTGATACAAGTCTGCATAATAATGATAATACCCGCGGAGAATCAGTAATTTAACTTTTGTTTATTTTGACGGAGCCGCCTAATCTGTGGGCGGTGCCATCAATGAGGCGCAAGTGCTCCGCACATAATACAAATTATAAAATCTCGAAAGTCCGGCTCAGACTGCAGTAGTAAATCATTCGTTTGTCGTTGATTACTGTCTTTATTGAAGTTTAAATTAATTTGTTCTTATTAAATATGTCAATTTTTGTTAGATTTTTAATTGAGTGTTTTGTGTACATAACAATCGTACATGTTATTTGCTTAAACATGACAGCAGCAAATAAGTGTAATTAAATACCAGATCCTCGTCCGAACGCAAGCAGCTGTGTCAAGAAAACTAAAAGCGTAAGTTGTGCAATGTATTGTTGAATGTGATAAAGCTTTGTGAATGTCCTTTTACGATTGAATCATTGACTGCGGAAGTAGCGGTACGTATATTTTTTGAATTTTGTTAACGATGGAAGTGCTAAGAACGACGTTTAACTGGAAATGTATCAGGCCCGTAATCAGCCACTTCGTGGAGGAGGTTCGTGAGGACCAAAACCGAACCTTTAGAGGATTCGCATAGGTCAGTTTTTGGGACATTTTGCCCTTTTTGGCATCTTCGGAGCGAACCTTATAATGTAAAAAGCGGATCTTTTACCTCGCGGTGGAGGTTCGTATGTATCCTTCGAACTTCTCTATTTCCGTCCTGTGTATATTTAGAAGGATTGACCCAATTGCTGGACAAGAGATAATTTAATCTAATGGTGAACGTGAGCGCATGCCTGTATTATCAGCTAACAATATGCTTAGTTTGTTAAACTTTGTGGTTAATCTTAGACTTGGTGAAGGAACTGATCTTAAGACATATAAGCTAATGCCTGATTAGATGGATTAGATGCTAATAATCATTATGTAGGCTCAATTCTGTTGTGTTTTATTTCTTATCAGGATTCATAAACAAAGTACAAGTTGATCATGTTATGAAGAGAAGAAGCAAAGCCGTTGGTGGAATAGCAACTCACGGAGGATATCTATTCATCGCCCGCTTTGGATCACATCAAGTTGTCGGCTACGATACGTCAGACTACACGGAGATCGATCACGTGGTCATCGACGCCATGAAGAATGCGGAGATGCTAGTCGCTTGTCCACATCACAAATGTATTTACATAAGCGACTTGGGTTGCATTCTCCGCGTTGAACTGTCTGACAAATCCGTCACCAAGTGGTCAGTTAATGACTGGCCTGTAGGCCTTTCTATAACACGAATCCATCATCTGCTTGTCACGATGTACTACTCTAGGAGACTGTGTGAATATACAACACGCGGGAAGCTTGTGAGAGAGTTCGGTCTACATACGAGCATTGACTATCCTCTGCACGCTTTAGAACTGTCTACGGGTGATTTTGTTCTGTCCCACGGCTGGTTCAGCTCACTACATCGCGTGTGTATTGTAGACACAGAAGGACATATATTGAGATCATACGGTACAACATCTGGCACAGCTACTGGACAGCTGGATTATCCACGCTGCATTGCTGTGGACGCAGCTGATCACGTGCTCGTAGCTGATTGCCGTAACAACAAAGTTGTCCTGCTAAGTTCATCGTTGGAATCCCTTGGTGACGTCACTCTGCCAGGTTATCACCTAACCAGTCCCCATCGCCTCCATCTCGATGAACCAAACAGTCGTTTATACATATGTGAAGGTGCAGGGCGTGTGTTTGTCCTTTCTGCGGCGTCTAGCGAATCATAATAATGTAGTGTAACGAGTCTTAAATATTATATTTCATCTGACTGACATTGGACAATAATTACAAATAGCAAGATTTTATATTGTATAGATGCTGATAGCTGGATTGTGTAGGGCCTGTAGGCCTACCTGAAGTTTTATTTCCATTGCAATCTGATCACTACAATACAAGTTTACATGATATATTTTGTAGAGTTTTATTTAGCTTAAAATGTATCCTACGATACAATAACAGTCAAATTCAGCTACATTCATAATAGTACAATTAGGCCTAGGCAGTGGTTAAAGTGGAGGTTCCTGGTATTGAGTGAGGTGCCGGAGCCCTCAATTTTGAGGTACCGGAGCCCTCTCTATGCTGCCGATTGGGCAACATAGTTGAGGTGCCGGAGCCCTCTAGCTTAAAATCTATGGGTCTCGGAGCGCAGCTCCGGCTCGCTCCGGCCCACTTTAACCAATGGGCCTACAGTAATAATACATTAACTTTGGGGGACTTTGGGTTAGCAAAATCTGGATGCGACATCCAACGCTGCATGTTAATTACTTAAATATTTTAAGTATTGAAATATTATTTAAATACTATTTAAATAGTATTGATAGAGTATTTAAATATTATCTAAATACCTGTACTACTTCAATAGTATGTAAGTACTGTTGCAGTATTTAAACTAAGTATTTAAATACTTTGAACAGTTTGGTATTTATAATTGTATTTAAATTTATTGAAGTACTTGCAAATACTTGTCAAGATTCACTAGTTCACCATGTATAACTGTCGCGGTGATTTTCACTAGTGAACAGTTTAAAAGAGAAAACATGTATTGATTAGTCAATGACGGCCTCATGCAGTTTCTCTTATTTCTTTAACTTCGTTGTAGACGACTCGTCTGTGTACAAGACGAAGTTAAGTGCACAAGACGAAGTTAATATACTTAATAAAATAAAATTAACGAAATTAAAATTAACGAATTAAATTAACGAATTAATTGAATTAATTGAATTAAATTAACGAAGTTAATATAAGACGAAGTGTTGTATGCCCAACACAAGACGAAGTTAATAGATTATTATTACGATATATGATTGTCATGTCGGTTGTTACTACGTATTTAAATGCTTTTAGAAAATATCTAAATACCGGTACTTCATTAGTATTCGAGTATTTCAATAATATTTGAATAATTTTGGAACCTTCCGTATTTGCCAAGTATTTAAATACTTTAATCAAGAAGTATTTCTTACAACAATGCAGGCAGCTCAGCTGTATTTAGAAACAGTAAATGAGTTCATATCTACTTGTTAAAGTTTCTTTGCAACTTAGTATACATTGGGCTTATGGTAGTAAAACTATAAATGTAGTACATTTATAGTTTTTAAGCAAAAAGTAACGCAGTTACTTACTTTATAAGGAACAGGTTAATTACCTTCCACTGTTTGGCTCGTAAAAAGCGTCAAACAACGCATAGTACAATGAATAAGCACAGCTAGAACTAGTAAGTTTACGTAAATGTATATAGAATCTAGGCGAGTATACTAAGGCCTATAAGTTATAATATATATATTGGTCTATATCGTAGTTTTATTTGCAATAACTAATAAATGTATTTGCTATTATTTTGGAACCCAAGCCCTAATTCAAGTCTAACAACACTATTATAGTAGGCATACTGTCTGAGTATCGTACTGTTGAAGAACCTGTTGGATGACGCTGCGATTAGTTCTATTGTCCCACATCTTTTACAGCTGCATCGTACTATTATCGTAATGTATGCCCTGCACAACATCTATTTTCAACAACAACATCTATTTTCAACAACAACATCTATTTTCAACAACATCATCTATTTCAACTTCTATCTTTTCTATTTCAACAACAATCTATTTTCTACTTCAACTTTTACTTCAACAACAATTTATTTATATTTCAACAACATAATCTATTTCAAAAACAACATCTACTTTCTTTTCTTTTTCAACATTTATACGTATTGTCGTACGGTAATGAAATGCTGGCTTATAATCGACTTTTACGAAGGCCATGAGAAGAGAAAAGAAAACGCAGGAATGACGCAGTTGTCTACAGAGCCGGATTATATGTTTTGGGGCCCTAAGCTAATTCTTTCAGTGGGGCCCCTCAATATTTCTAATTCATTAACTAAAAGTTGCTTAAAGCCCGGAGCGTTGTAAGGCTTTTCGGAACCCTTATGCAAAGCTTCAGTGTGGTCTTCCTGAACCCATTCGTAGAGACTTATATTTAAAAAAAATTAAACTAAAACTGTTGTCTGTTTTGCGATAGTTTCAGTATAATATATTTACATAGGCGTACATCGCATCCAAAAATAGATACATATCAAATTGTTACACTGTACTATTTTCTTTGCTTTATAACATCGTATTTATTCCTCCAAGTTAGTATAGAAATTTGAACTAGAGCACTTTGTTAGAGAAACTTTATAACAATATTTTTCTCATTTGTATGTACTAACATGCTGAGAATCATTCATCCACAATTCAAGTTCTTAAATTCACTAACATTTAAACAGTTACTTGGTTTATAACAGTGGCAAAAAAGGTTATAAATTGAAATGCTAACTAGAAATTATGGCTTTATAAACAGAAGAATCTCTCGCTACAGCGCCTTTTTTCATACAAACTTATCGACCACAGTTGAATTGTTATGCTTTCGGGCATATCATTTTATTAACATCATTATGTGTTCTCCAGGACGCTGTTCCAAAGCGGTATTTGTTCGATAGTTTTAGAACAGCTTTAATCTTGAAAAAAGCTTTGTTGTGACTCAACAGTCACTAGCAATGTCCGCAGCAAAATTAGTGCAGAACAGACGGTAGACATCACTGAACGTAGACGGCTGGACATAAGGCAATGAGTAACAGTTGTTCAATTTCGAGGTTGATTGATTTCGGTGACAACTTCAAACGAAAGCTTGAAAGCATGAAAACAGCTGAGTTTAGAAAGGAAAAAAATGACTATTGCTATCGAGCTAACAATTTGGCAGCTGCATACATACTATTACTTAATCTGATAAAGTAGGTTTCAAACGATTTAAAAGGGTCTCGTACAGTTACACAATCTGAACATTTCAAAAAACTATCTTTTCGTTTTTGAGGGCCCCTTCCGAGAGATGATGCCCTTCTGAACGGCCGGGGCCCCTCTAAGAGTCGGGGACTCCCCTGAGTGCTGGTGACTACTCTGAGCGGGGGGCTCTCTGAACGTCAGGGCCCAGGCCCCCTTTGAGCTCCCGGGGACTTCTCTGAGCGCCGATACCGGTGAGCGCCCGGGGTCTCCTCTGAGCGCCGTGGCCCTTCCCAAGTGAAAAAGTATTATAGTTTTACCACAGTAAACCATAATATTATCATGAAAACCATAGTAATATCATGGTCAACATAATACTACCACGGTACATCATAATTTAACCATGGTAACGGCCATAGTAATATCATGATAACCATGATACCGCACAGTACCATTAGACTACCATATAATATTATCATGAAAACCATAGTAATATCACGGTCAACATAATACTACCACGGTACATCATAATTTAACCATGGTAACGGCCATAGTAATATCATGATAACCATGATA
>JAQFZK010000401.1:0-11058 GCA_034695905.1 Fridericia nemoralis | reverse complement strand
CTGGAGAAGGAAGTTGTTTGGGAAAACGTCTAACCCGTGCAAGCATGGAAAACGGACGTAAAACTTTGATGATGATGCTGTATTAAGAAGTTTAGTGACGTGGTTGAGGCATATCTAATGTGACTTGCAAGGCTTTACTTTGTGTGGCGACTGTCTCTCTGTTGGTATAGCAATGTGTTTCTACTGAATTCTTTCACGTAATGGTTGAGGTTTGTGGTAGACGATGTTAACAAGACTACAGCATCGTTTATCCCTGTACACAGTAGCAGTCGAAGAAGCATCTTACTGCGGGCAGTGTGATCTGTGTCGTGCATCCCTGCACAACGCTGTCACTGTACTGCACAACAGTGTACTGCACAACAGTGTTACTGTACTGCACAACACTGCATGATGTGCTTTTGTCAGTTTATTGACAGCTTGTTATGAGTTGAGTGTTAGAAATGTAGGTGAGTAATAATTGCCGTTACTGCGGTTACTTTTCTTGTGTTCTGATGCTACTGTTGCCGATATTGATGTTATTAAAACCGTTGTTGTTGTTGTTGCAGTTTGAATGTGAATCGTAGAGTCTACTTCTACAGTGGATTCGTTGCTTACTTCGCCGGACTTCTTACCACCATCGTTGTCATGCACTGCTTTAAGCATGCTCAGGTCTGTCTGTCTTGCTACCTGTCTTGCCTGTTGCTTGTCTATGTCTGCCTGTTGGACTATAGATCTATTTATCTCATCTGTTATTGCTTACTGTACGTTTCTGTTTATTTTGTAGTAGTTCACATGTGAAGGCATGGTGATACAAATGTGCAGTTGTTGTAGTACAAAATTTGACGTCCGAAAATTTTCATCCGAGGAAATATTTATGTAGTTGTCGTTGCAGTGTTGCCGTTGTAATGTTGTAGGGTTGTTGTTGTTGTTATTGGTTGCAGCCAGCCCTTCTCTATCTTGTTCCAGCCTGCATTGGTATTCCACTGCTGGTTGCATGCATCAGAGGAGAGCTAGGCCAGATGTTCAAGTCAGTTCTACTCTCTTTCTCTCTCTCTCTTTTTTTCTCTCTCTCTCTCTTTCCTTTTTTCTTCTCACACGCTAATGAATTAGTGAACTATTTTTGATTATTAGTTGCGTATTGTAGCTTGAAATTATTAGGCCTATGCTTAGAAGTGAGTTTCATCTCCCCTGTCGTACTCTCTCTCTTCTCTTTCTCTCTACCTCTTCTCCTTTTCTCTCTCCCTGCTATCTAAATATCTATAGATATTTTTCATATATCCTATCGATACACTGTCAAGTAAATCTCTGCTGTTAGATGTTGTGTTAGTCAAATGTTTACATATTAATTATGTTGTTGCCAGGGAAACTGTTGTTGTCAATCATACCCTGGTTCTATGTTGCGTTGGCAGATACGAAGACAACCCGGAGAAGCCGGCTGAGTTGAATTCAAGCGGTGAAGAAGAGCCAGGCTCAGCCGGAGCTCCGCCGTCGGGAAACAACAGTGGACGAACGGCTGCAGTTGACAACAAAAAGTCAAAGTAGACACTCACACTGGCTAGCCAGCCAGTCGGTTAGCAGGCAGTTGGCTAGCCAGCCATTCGGCTATCCAAGCAGTCTGTAGCCAGACAGTCGGCTAACTAAGTAGTTGGCTAGCCAGGCAGTCGGCTATTCTTATTTCGCCGGCTAGCTAGGCAGCCAGTTATCTACACACCGACGTCTTGTGTTGTGTATAGACTGAGAGCTGATACTGATAGCTGCTGCTGTGTACCGTGTATATGTTGCTACGATAAGCGTCGGTTATTTTTGCTAAATGTTGTTCTCGACAATTCATTATTGTAAGTAGATAATTTTAATTTTTGTTAAGTTAAAGTGAACTATTACATTTTGCAAGCATTCTCATTGCTGTTATTATCATCATCATCATCATCATCATAATTTTCATCATCATTAACATCACGATGATTATCATCGTGATGTTGTTTGCTAAGACTTTACAAGAGAGGCAAAGAGCTTCAAGTGTGTTGTAAAGAAGAAATTATTTTACACTTTAGATTTGTCTCCTTGCCACTTCTCTCAGCCCAAAGCCTGTAGTAGATTTGTCTCGGAGCCACTTCTCTCAGCCCAAAGCCTGTAGTAGATTTGTCTCGGACCCACTTCTCTCAGCCCAAAGCCTGTAGTAGATTTGTCTCGGAGCCACTTCTCTCAGCCCAAAGCCTGTAGTAGACTTGTCTCCTAGCCACTTCTCTCAGCCCAAAGCCTGTAGCTGCAGTAGCTCATCCATTGTTGCGCCTGATGTGATTGTTACATGGCATTGATTGCTAATAATAGATAGTCAAAGTAGAGCTTTATTGAGACTGCAGCAGTGTGTGAGGACTGTGTTGTGGGGCTGTTTGTAGCATGCACTGTGCACTGTGCATGCTACAAGTTGATAAAGAGACGCATTCATTTAAGTCAATCTTGTCTTCTCTACTGTATGAATTGTGTAACAGAGCAACCTATAAATGCTTAAATATTGTTCGCCTGCGATTGTCGGAGAAAAAACACATTAAGCGCAGTAAATAAATGCTACGTACATACTTGCTTACATACATGCTTAGATACATGCCTGCATACACAAAGAATTGTCGGCATAGTCACACACACACACACACACACACACATATGCTCGCTATGTTATGTTGACAATTGTTGTAATATTATTTTTTGTGTCGTCCTACTATGTCTGGTGTTGGGTGTGTGTTGTGTTTGTTGGTGTGATGATTGAGAAATGACTAGAAAGTTCTGCTGCAGTTGTTGTTGTTGTTGTGATTGTCCTGCGTACAGAGCTTGTTCATTGTTCTTGATCATGTACTGATATTAACTTCTCATGTCACTTGTTAAGTGTTTTACTGGTTCTTTAAAATAAAATTAAACGAATACTGTAATGTGTTTATTTGCTGTTTAATAGCACTGCAGACAACAAGGATTAGTATACAAATACATACAGTATATGTCATGATAAATATGCATTTCCTATGTGCATCAAACATACTGTACATGCAATGAAATCAAATACGGCGTCTAAATCTACAGTGTTTTGTTTTGAAATGTTACTACATAGTCTGATATGATTGATGAATAAGATCAGATTATAAATAACTGGATATAGTTTTTACATTATTTTCATTGTTGATCTAGTTTTATGTGCATGTAAATTGTTCCAGCTTTATTTTAGTTTACTTATTAAAGTCTGCCGAATATTAAGCGGTTCATATTGTTATGATTTAGTTGGCGAAGCATGTGTGGAAACATTCTCTCTTGCAAAGATGATCTGATGTAGAAAGTTATGCAGACTCAACAAAACCACAGCTGGTATAGTGGAGAAATAGTACAATTTAAAGTATATAATCTATCGAAGGTAAGCCAGTGTAAGTGAACTCGCTTGAATAGGAAAACAAGATCTGTTGAGTATATGTCTTGGGCAGGAGTGTGCCTGGTCTTGTTAATATAATGAGCCTGATTATTTGACAGCCAGTTAAAGAAATTCATAATTTCTAAAGAATTCTAATACAATATTTCGTTATTGATCTATTAAACTCTGGAGTTAAATTTTAGAAAGGCAAAGGCTTTAATGAAATATAAACATAGGTCTCCATACTTTTAAACGTATTCTTGATCAAACCGTGAAACGATTCCGAAGCATAGTCTATTAGGATTATCCACTAAGAGGAGTCCTAACTACTAAGGCTTGTGAATAGTTGAAAATTGTTGTAAAAATGATGAAAGCTAGCCGTATAGAGGGTGGAGTTTCGTTAGAAATGCGACTTCTAAAGGACAAAATTACTGAATCCTGCAATGGAAGCGTTTGAAAAAAAAGGGTCGCGGAATAGGAAGAGGCATTACACATTTATGATTAATGATTGAGGAGTGCTAAAACTAAATTTATTCAAGTTTACAAGCGGTATTTTCAGAGTATTAAATGATTCAGATGTTTAGTGAAGAATAATTAGTTGATTCCACTTACTAATCATGCAGTTCTGCAGACTTTTATGCACCTAAATTATTCACAAGAACTCAGTTAATTAAGTGCTTGCTTCATATGCAAGGGGTCGTAGTTTCGAAACTCGACCTGGCCAGGTGGATCGGCAAGCTTGAGCATGCTTGCTGCCCTCTTACCTACGTTCATCAAAGCAGTGACTTTGGTAGTAGCTGGCATGATACAAAAAAGTAAACCGACGTACTTGCACGAGGCACTGACCCCTCACTCAGTTCGGCTGGCGTCAGGCTGAAGGACTGTAGGGGGAAGCAGCACTCGGCCAACCATCTTCATGGAAGATGCCACAACAGTTTGTTTGTATCGTTTCTAAACGCTAGAAGGTTTGCAATGTGCATTTAATTTTACAATGTCATCGGGCACAATTTCATCAGGTTAGAAAGAAACACAACTCCCTATACTATACAACACAAAATTGATGATTATAATTTAGTATAATAATCAAGCAACCATGCACAAAAACAACAGTGAATACAAATGTACACAATAATACTAAATGTAATTGTAGTATATACGCACGATGCATAATCACAATTGTCATCTAATACAATCGGCCTATCGTCACATAAAATCAATAAACTGTAACTCCAGTCAATTGAATCAATGTATTCTTTTCATGGGTGTCTTGCATTTCATGAATCTAGTTGAATTTTCAGCAGATTTACCCAAGCATGCTAACTAATGGGCAACACATTTAAAAGAGGCACACAAATATCAAATCAGTTTGCTTAGAAACATTGAATAACTTGAGCATCCAACAGTTTGCCAATCACACACTGCATATGCATACTTGTAATACAATTGCTTGTGTATGTTCTTGCTTGCAGACTGGCAATACTGCTGGTATTGTGGCCATACAAAGTACAAGCATACAACACTTGGAATGTTTACAAACACAGCTTGTAGCACATGCATACATACTTGAAATATCAAAATACACCGTACATTCAGACAATGTATTGTACTTTTAATACAAGAAACAAAGGCTACTTATATAGTGTGAGTGTAAAACAACACGCCAATACAATACTGCTTGTAGCTTCCATTAAAATCATCAATTAGTCTAGCGAAAGAAATCTTAGAATATCAATAATCAAACAAAAATTATTTTATTAACACCATTCATCAATACTAAACTTCAGCATAATAATGAATTTATTCACAGAATATTTTCAGAATAGATTTCAGACAGACTTAATACAAGTCTAATTGTTTTACTAATGTATAGAGTAAGCAAGGCTAGCTGACTGTCAATTCAGTGTTACTAGCAGCCAGCCAGGCACGGCCAAGTTTGTCCAGCAGCAACAACAGCAGCAGTATGTCATTAAGTGATAATAATACCCTGTGTTGTTAAGGGTGTTGCTGGGTTGGAAGTACACAGGTCAAAACATCTGATCCCACCAGAGGCAAATGCATACCCTCTTTGCAAATTCTCTAGCAGACTGAAGCATCTCGTGAAATTTTACTAGTGGATAAATTTAATGTATATCATTGGCTAATATTCGGTGAATATATTCATTATTACTTTCATGTCAATGACAGTAATAAACAAATCATCAAAAAACTACTAGTATGCACAAAAATCACACATTAACAGCATTGAAGCTACAGCTACAGATCACAATTAGATGGGAGAGAGCAGCAAGAGAGTAAGAGGGAGAGAGAAAAAGATAGAGGAGAAAGGGAGAGACAGGAGGGAGGGAGAGAGAGATAAAGTAGAGAGAGCAGAGAGGGAGTGAGAGGGGCAGAAGAAAGAGATATATGGAGATAAAAAGACAGAAAGATAGTGGAAGTGGAAGAGAAGGGCAACTTTCTAGTTCTCATTTTACTAACATATTGTTGGAACAGTTTAAATTTCACTTCATTTCACTAATATCAAATTGATTACTTCTCGATTACTTTTACAAATACACATTATACAACACCTGCAATCACATCACAGCGTCCAGTCCACTCACTGTCTGTTGTACACAGCACAATTACAACAAATGTATACAACGACTGTCAGTTTGCTTTCAAAGCACACAAAGGCAACGAATATAATCAATTAAAAAATATACTGGGATAAATTCACTTCACATGGGTACTATTTAGCTTAATTTAAAAACCGAAATAATTCTTGTGTAAGCTTTCAAATAGGCCTCAAAAGTCTGTTTCAACCGAAGTTGTTGACTTGTTTAGTGATCTATCCCTGACACCCTGTTGTATCTGCACCGTGGATCCAGCGGGAGCTTTGACGTGTACTCTTAACCTCTGCGAGGACGGCGATTCAGGCACTCCTGGTTTGTACGCACCACCAGCTGCCGACTGTTCATTCTGAGACTTGACTTTGGTCGCACCTCCAACAAACGATGACGTAGAGGCAGATGAATGCTCTGCCGTCGAACTCTGCGTGTAGCTCGGGGGATTGGACTCTACTTGTTTGATTTTCGTTGATGAAGCTGAGGCCAGGAGTTCTTTACTTTCCTCCGATGTGACGTTGTCACTGCTGTCCGTCGCGAGCTTCTTTGGTTTTCTGATTCGTATCGGCTGTGGAAGGTCGTCGACCTCATCGCTGTTCTGTGACATGGACCCACTTGGAACCAGACTCTCCTTGCCTCCACTGCTTCTCACACCTACATATTGTTTCAACATGGAACAACAAATGCAACAATTGGTTGTTCATTCTTACAACAGAACACATGGAACAATGAGGAGTTGTTCTCTTAAACAATGCAACATAGAGAATAATAACGAATTGTTCACTCTAACAACACAACACTTGGAACTATTTCACAGAAGAACGCATATAACAATGGGCTGTTGTCCTTTCTTGATCATCACTAAGGCAGACACAAGTAGAACAACTACAGGTTGCTCATTGTAACAGCAGACCAAACATTAGCAAACATCTACAAGAGCAGCGACTAATCTTTCAGCTTAAAACACGAAACTGCTCCACTTCCTGTTTAGTTTGAGGGCATCTGTTTTGGCATTCCCATCGAAAAAAAAGAGCATTTTGCTCATGATTGAGTTTTGAAAACGTCTCTCAATACACGCAATAAGGCAATAAAAAATATAAAAAACATTGAAGAAGCAGACCCTGCAGAAAATCTAAATTGAAACAGAAAAACACAAATATGTATAATTATTGATAGAAAACAGATAGCACAAACTATTGGCACATGGTTGCAATTGAGGGGGATCGGTGGGGTTAGCAGCCTGCATTTTTTCTGTGCCTCTAAATAGCCTAGGGCTCGCTATAAAATTCTAGGCTAGCTAAAGCCCAGTATGAACATTTCTTTCAGACAAAATAAAATAGCTCAGGGCTCGCTATAAAATTCTAGGCTAGCTAAAGCCCAGTATAAACATTTCTTTCAGACAAAATAGACTTCAAGAAGAATATAGACAACGTATATCAGGGTCAAAATTACATTTTGATCCGCTACTATCCCCTCTGTCATCAGATCCTTTCTTACATCCGCCGCTACCACCACCCTCCCCTCATCATCAACAAATATTGTGTCCGCCGCTACCCCCTCCCCCGACCATTAGCTACTTTTCAGTGTTGGGCGGCCTTCGACTTCCACTAAAATTATTTTTTGGCGGCTCTTCAGCTTATCAAAGTTGTGCACCACTGATGTATAATAACCAGATCGTACAGACCACATAAGTTCCGTCACTGACCTGTGCCATGGTAGTTTTGTGACGCCCTCGCAGCCCCAGTAAGTCTTGATGACTCAGCGTTGACTGTCGGCTGACTATTGTCATCGTGGTAGACGACGGCTGACATGGAAGAGTCGGGTAACTTCTTCCCTCCGGTGCCTGACAGCGAGGCTGCCGATTGGTTCATGGCTCTACAGCATCGTCAAGTACAAGCAACATTCACACATTCCAAGGTTGACTTGACTAATTTGCATACAGATGTCTGTGCAATTTCGTACATAGTAGACTAATTGGCTGGCAGAATTTTTTTTTCTATTGATAGATCTTAGCATAAAATCATTTTATCATTCTAAATATCTCTGTGCAATTATTTTTGCAGTTTCAAACTTATACTAATGTTGTAACATCAAGTAGAAGTCAAAAAACATTTACTGACTTTATGTTTGATTATTTTTTTGTAATTTGCAATTGAGACAAAAAGTTAATCTAATTTAATGCTCAATGTTGTCGTTTGCCAGAGTACTCTAGACAATCTTTTTTATGAATAATTATCTAAAATCCTCTATACTACAGCGAGATCAATCTTCCATACAAGATATAATCATGAGAAGTACCAAACGACTGGCTTTTAGAACACTGACTGTCCTACGATTACCTGTTTACTAATAAAATACTCAGTGACATTGAACTTTACAGCTTTCCCTGTGTTTCATCTGTATTGATTAAATACATCGGAGGCAGACAGTAACAACTTCCTTCAGTAAAAGCTCAAATAATTCTTGAACTCTGAAAGTAGATACAATGATAGTTAGAAAGACTAATATCCACCATAATTTACATTCAAAATACAGACAAAATAGATTAAATATAAGCGAACCGACAAACATCGATGGATAGACCGAGGTATGTACTGAGTATACTGTAGATACCTGGATAAATAATATTTATATGTCCTAGTTAAGGACATATTATTTACTTTTATGCAGACATATTTCCATCAATGATGAGCAATTTCATTAATTTATGATGTTATATAATGTCAGGAATTTAATCATTCTTAAACTGTACATACTATGTTTGAAATCCAGAGATTTTCCCTGAGAAAAGCTAATTTAACCTAGATAATTTCTAAATATAATTGGACACAATAGTGAATTTTGCCTAGCTAGTTTCGAACAGGATATTCCAAGAAGGGATTATGTCTGCAGTGGGATCATAACCAAAGTTTATAATAAAGTGAATACGTTATTTACCACAAAAAAATAATAATGAAATTTAGCAAGTATTATTCACAATAAAAAACAGAGAGATATGAGGCAATGTAAACAAACAAGTTGCAACACTAACACTCTCGATGCGGCCAGATTGTTGATGGACTTAGTGAACTTCTTGCGCTCCCTTGTGTTACACAAACTGACCAGCACAATGCCGAAGATAAACCCCACAGTTCCCACAGCCAACAACACAGGCCCAGCAATCTTCAGAGGGTTCTCCCCTATGGACGTGCTGCCAGGCCAGTGTGCTATGACGGTCATCGTGAGTCCGATGAAGATCATCCCGCTGGACATGACCATCACGAGGATGGTGGCTGGGTGGCAGCGGGGTGGTGCGGCCCGGCGGTGCATCACGGCAAGGTACCTCATGTTGGCAGCTGTGGCAGCTTCATCGCTGAGGGCCTGGTCGGCTACCCTTCGACTCATTGCAGCTGTTGGTGGTTGATACACTCGCTGGACAAACTATACTCAATCTGTAAACATACAGCAGAGCTGATAGGTGACAACACAGTAAAGTGCGGTCAATTTGTACACATACACACTGGAGTCAGTATGAGGACAGTATATAGGACACAGTGCATGCAATATGTACATACTCACAATACTCACACACTATGTAGTTAATATGTACACATCAATCATATAGGCATTACTGAACACACAGTGAAGGCAATATGTACATACACACAACACACAAACAATACAGTTAATATGTACACATCAATCAATCAGGTGTCGTTTTCTGCAACAAAGTTGATCACAATAATTTTCCATTACATCTGTCCTCCGTTATACTTTTAACCCTTTCAAATGTGTCCAGTTTAGTTCAACTTAAAATATCATCCATCCAAGTCAAGCTTCGCCTCTGCATTTTAGCCTTTTCCGATTTATCTTACTCTCCAACAGACACAGATCTGTATCTCATTAGTACCTGGAATCTCTCAGTATATAACTTGCAAACTCCAGCTTTCTTCTTTTCATTTTCTTAAAATGCATTTATTTCAACTTTTTATAACACTTCTTCATTACTTTTCTTGTTGGTCCATCTAATTTTCAGCATTCTTCTATAGCATCATTGCTCAAATGCATTTATCTTAGTCTGCATTGTTTTGTACAAAGTCCAACTCTCACATCGATAATTCAGCACTGCTTAACAATTCAGAAGTATCAATTTTTTGTCAGAAATGAAATGTTTCTGCTCATTAACTCACCATTCTGCCAGAAAGGCTGCTTTTCTCATGCAACCCTAGATCTTATAACATCACTATAGAGTTTGAATAGTATAGGCGGGATTATACAACCTTGCCTAACTCCTCGTCTATTTACTGGCATGCTAGTGTCATTTTGTCATCTTATTTGGGATTCCAGTAGATTTATTATTAGACGCCTTTCCCGCTCTAGGCTACCAGCCTTTTCCATCATATCTGCTAGCTTATCGTGTTCCAATTTATGGAAAGTTCTTTGATTGTCTACAAAACTATACAACTTACATACAAACATACATTCAACTTCTACAAAACAAACATGCAACTCTTTTCCCAACTGCTACGTCCTTTCACAAATTGTTCTTCGCTGAAAGATAGCAATCCTCATTCTCTTTCTTTTTCTGAAACCAATTTGATTATCATGTAATTGCCCCTCAATTACAGGTGCAATTGATTTTATTCAATGCAGCCACATTTTGGATGCATGCGAGATTAATGCAATTGTTCTGAAGTCGTTGCATTCTTGTGCTTCTGCTGTCTTTAGACATATGTATGAAAACACTTTTGCGAAAGTCACTTGGAATGTAGCCTGACTTGTAGGCCAAATTAATTAACTTTGCTATCATCTCGATTCCTTCTACAACCATGCTCCGTATTTTACGCAACAGGAATATAACCTTCACCATATTATTATGCTCTTCCTTTCTGGAGTGTACTGAAAATGTTCTAGATTTCCTCGCTGCTAATAGTATAAATCTCATGCACAAGATCTCCCACATATCTGTCTTCTCACATCTTGTCATCATACCATACAATTCTTCTGCATATTTGGCCCATCTTTCCCATCGTTTTTGTTCAGAAGTTTTCTTTCCATTCCAATCTTTTACTCACTGATATGCTATATTTTTCTTTTTGTTGCATT
>JAQFZK010000400.1:0-11059 GCA_034695905.1 Fridericia nemoralis | reverse complement strand
CATGCTGAGTGTACACCATGCTGAGTGTACACCATGCTGAGTGTACACCATGCTGAGTGTACACCATGCTGAGTGTATACCATGCTGAGTGTACACCAAGCTGAGTGTACACCATGCTGAGTGTACACCATACCACGTGTACACCATGCTGAGTGTACACCATGCTGAGTGTACACCATGCTGAATGTACACCATGCTTAGTGTACATTATACTGAGTGTACACCATGCTTAGTGTACACCACGCTGAGTGTACACCATGCTGAGTGTACACCATGCTGAATGTACACCATGCTGATTATACGCCATGCTGAGTGTACGCCATGCAGAATGTTAGAGGTTGCAAACGATCGATGAAAGACGCTACATCGAAAACCGTGCTATAGAACAGCATCATACATATCGTCAATCATGCCAGTACCTTCATATCAAGGCAGAGCTGTGTAATAATACTGTTGGAACACAAATAATATGGACTGGCCGCTTTTTAGATAGTGGTTCGTCAATAATGAAGCTGTGTAAATATACCCTAGTTCTACGATATCACCATTGAATCTATAACGCTACTTCAGTTTCATGTCTTCAACAGCGAATAAATATGTGATTGCACCAGATGGCCATTGACACTATGCTAATATAGAAATTCTATACATTTATTAGTTTCTGTCAAAGTAACGGAATATTAAGAGAAAGTAGGTATTTTTGAAGAAAAAAATCTACTCTTTAGGGTTCCTCTTTAAGAGATGTTCAAAATAGTTATACACTATTAATGATGACAATGTTATCTGCTTCGCTGTAATTAAATTGTCACAAAAATTAATTCGACAGAACGCGTTTCTTATTCTAAAGCGCTGCTTAGAATATTGCTTTACCTGATCTTGCTGCTGCTTGCTTTACTTGAAACTGATTGCTCTACTTTAAACGAAAACGTTTAAACCAGACATTGATTGCTCTTCTTGAAACGAAGACGTTTAAACTAGAAACTGATTATTCTACTTGAAACGAAGACTTTTAAACATAATCTTTATTCTTTAAAGTTTAGCATATCAAAGTAAAATTAACTTAAAGTATGCTTGTGCTGCAACTATAGAAAGGCTCTTCCGTTGAAGGGACTGCTAACAACTCGGTTGTCATATTCTCTTTAACTGCGATTCCACAGCTCTATTTTTATCAACTCTACTTTGCGTGATTTCGCCAACGTAAAAAACTAAGTAAATTAATTCTAACAACTTTGAATTACGACAACTTCGATACAAAACGTTTTTTCGTACATACTATTTCGAAGTAAAAATGATCAAATTCGGTACAAAAATATCGTACAGAAACTACTTATGAATTAAAATCAATGTTGGTTTAATTACAAGTCGATTTCGATATGCATTATTTCGGTAAAAGAGATCTACTTCGATGTATCGCATCTAATGGGATCAAACACATGCATTGATTAACAATGAACTATTTTAAAATCCAGTTAAGCTTCATAGACACGATGAGAAAGGCATTTTGAAATGTATACTGAAATCTTTTATATAATCTTTAATTCACCAGAAGGCAGCACACAGTACAAACAACAATGAGTAAATACAAATAAATATTAAAAACTTCAATACACTGTTCACTCATGAATAACCAAATTAATGATCAGAAGAGTGCAGGTTTAATTTCCAAATATTTTTTTTTTTTTTTTTATTCTAACGGTTTCTGGGGAATCGCTGTTGGAGATATTGTATTTAGCAAACAAATTAACGTACTTTTCAGAATTCAAAGTATTGGATGTAATGAAATACAACTCGTGTGTTTTGTTTTTAAACATGTTCAACAGAAAATTCACAGTAACAACATCAATTTGAAAACTTAAAGGCAAGATTTCTAGATAACAATGACACATTTTAATAAAGATAAAATCAGAATTATCAAAATCTATCAAAAGTTGAAAACATCTTCATGAGCGATCTATCAAAAGCGTTCCTTACATTACATCTTACACTTTCGGTTAAAGTGACAGCTTCAATGTCATAGATAAGAGTAGGTAGACATTTAGATAACATAAGAGATATCACAACTGAAATATGGTCTATTCCATAACGATTAAATATAGAGTTGCAAGCATTAACGAATTTTCTTCTTCTCTCACTATAGTTACAGCGAAAGGAAACTGAATGTTCAACAATTACACCAAGATATGTCATATCTACAACCCAAGGTAAATTGTTATTCAATAATAATAATGCTATTGATGCATATTTTGTTTTAAATTTCGGCTCTATCCTAATACACTTACTTTTATTAGCATTAATAGATAAACCTACATCATCAAAATGTTTAGCATAAATATAAATCAAGTTTCTTAAATCAGTCACTGAGTTTGCTAACAAAATTATATCATACATGAACGAATTACAACATACATCGTTTTCAATACACAATCAATTTTGCTATTTTCCAACATCAGTAGCAGATCATCGATATAGACAGTGAACAATATTGGTGAGAGGATCCCACCCTGCCTTACTCCTGCAGTTAGTTAAACTGCATTTGATAATGCTGAATTCCATTTTATAAAAGTATTCCAATTTTCATACAACTGCTTAATATCAGAATTACTGAAATTTGAAACATGCATGTGGATCAGTTTTTCTAGTAACTTAAAGTGATTCAATCTATCAAAAGCTTTCTACACGTCAATGGCTGCCATACTAATTGTGGATCCATTAGTATTTTAAAAAGTCAACAGTGGATTTTACTTTATAAATTGCTTGCGCATAATTCGAGTTTTTCTTGAAGCCAAGCTGCCTCGTGCTAGTAAATAGTAGATATTGATTTCTTTCAAACAAGCCCATTTCAAACGTTTTTGAGATAACCGGATTAATTGTAATTCCGTTAAAATCATTATCATTTATTATAAATTTAATTTCAGCTTTATGAATTGGTACAGTAACGCTATTACAAAAACATTTTGGAAAAAAGATGTCAGTGTTATTATATTCACCAGATCCCTCAACGCTACAAGAAGTGAACGGTGAGCATATTTTATGTCGGTAGGTACAACGTTGGTTAAAGTTTTGTAGCCATAAGATTTATATCAAACTCGACTCGTATCGCAAATGTCGACCAAACTTATTCTATTTTTATTCAGCACTAAAAGCGTTGCTCGGCGAAGTCGATACACGCACTTGCTCCCATAACGTAACATTGTTTGCTCCGTTCGAGTTCTTTACTAACTCTTTACTATTCGAGCTTCTAGGAAAGCTGTTCTTTAAAGCTTCGACGTGATTCATCACACATTACAATCTGTCAACATTACTAGTAATGTATCGATAACAATAACGGAATGATACACCATGGCAAAGTGTGTTTCATTCCTCATTCTTTCAATTGGTACATATCAAAGTAAAATTCAACTTCAAATACGTTTGTACCGAAACAGTAGACGTTGCATGGACTGCAATGTCAGAAATGGATTCAATATATTGTATTCTCCACTTTTTAACTGCTACTCCACAGCAGTTCTATTGTTATAAACTCTATTATGCACGATTTTACAAAGGTAGGCCTACGTTAAAGCAACGATGTAAACAAATTCTAACAACTTTGGATTACAACCAGAGAACTCGAAAGAAGACTCTTATTCGAACTCTTTGATTACAACCGATTCTAACTGCAGGGGACATTAACTGCGGAGAATCGTTCTGCCATCTAGCTGCAGTCTGTTAGACTGTAAAAAGCGTTCAGTTAAGATATATATTGTTTATGCTTTAGTTTTGTAATAAGCTACCAACAAAACTGGATCTATGGAAATAAATCAAAAAGATTAAAAGAAATAAATATATAAATATATAAGCGAATTCTGCTTCAGATAGGTTCTAGCCTTTTGCTACATATTTGAACAAATGTAAAGTGATGGTTTTAAATCAGAAAATTTTGTAAGCATTCAGTTAATTTTTAGAATTAATTATTTTGATGAAAATATGTATTAGTAATTCGTTATTATTATTGTATGTGATGCATTGCAACGATTGAGTAATGCTTTTACTTAAAACTTATAAAACCTGTTTCTGACAAACAATATGAATTGAAACACAAATAATGTGAATGTATAAATTAGCAAGTAAGAAGGGCCAACGATTTTTGTACAATTATAAAATAATTAAAGTACTGAATGTTACTGAATAAGACCTACTGAATAAGTTTGAATATTTTGAAAAGAAAGTTATTTATGCCGTAGAGTCTTGAAACGTTTGCTTCAATGGTGGATGAGTTCTGCAACATCACCACCATCATCACAACTAACAACAACAACAACATCCAGAAGAAGAACAACAACAACTACAACAACAATCAGAAGAAGAAGAACAACAACAACCACAATAACATGGAGACTCGCAACATTCTCCTTTACTACCTGCTGTCTCTGATCGTCTTGCCAGGTTTGTCAATTTAATCCAATTAATTATTGATGCATGTGTTTATATACTGCATGCATATATATTATACTGTATATATATACTGTATATAATTTATATATATATATATATATATCAGGTGTCATATTCTATTAAAAGGTTGACAACTATTGTATTCGAAACACTTCTGCTCTTCACTTTTCATTCAGCAATCTCATTTTAATTTTCAGTTTAGCCCACATGAACATATCATCAATCCACATTAATCGCAATATCCCTTGTGGTCTTCTCCCACTCATCCTATCCTCGAACAGACACAGATGTGTCTCCCAACTTGCACCACTCAGTAAATGACCTGTTAACTCTAGCTTTTTTTTCTTCATTTCCTTCAAGAAGTGAAGTTTACTTTCGATCTTTCTAACTTTCCTCATTAGTTATCTTGTATGTCCGTCTTATTTTCAACACATACTGAAATATATATTTACATATACATATGTATATATATATATATTTTTTTGAAAAATATTTAACACACACTTTGTATAACACAGTACGGTTATACAGCATTATAACCAAATTAAGAAGCACAAGGCGTAGCCTTAATTTTTGACAAATTCTTCCTGGAAATCTTTAATCAAATCACGTTGATTGAAAAATCAGTTTGGCTGCCTTTAGCAATCGACTCAAGCATTTTACAGACTTCTCAAGTTAAACTAACTGATCTGTCGTTGAATACATATTCTTTGAAACATTTTAAAAATTGCTTTACATTGTGCTCCTTTCGAGTCACCATGAAATCTAGATTTTCATCAGCTAGAATTTCATCAGCTAGAAATACAGATAAATAGTCTATTTATAATATTTTCACGTCCAAATATCACACGATGGGCAATGACATCAATGCCATCAGCTATATTACTAAACATATGTAACAATTTATTTCAAAACATTTTCTCAAAGGGCACAATACCATCAACAATTGACGGTGATCACTTTAATATAAATGTATATTTATTTATTTATACACCTATTGTGAATAAAGTGTTAAAATCATATCAAGGTAAAACTGGCAAAAGTATTTGCATTTTTTAAAGTTTGATTAGGAATTGCGATTAAAGGTAACATTTCGATGTTGTCTTCAAGAATAAAACAAACAAAAGTTCGATGACAACTACGTTGTCTTCTGTAATTTCTACGAAACAATGAACAGTGGCATTTAGCCAGTGTTTGCTTGATGTATTTGCTGTTTATGCCAGTGCTGTTATATGCTTGTATGTGTTTGTTTGTTTGTATGTTTGTGTTGTATGTTACAGTTACTAATGTAACCTCATTGTCGACCACAGCAGAAGCAATTACGTCAGGTATAAAGTCCTAGATATGGCATTATAGAACAGAATACAATTCTAACACTTAAAGCAGTTTAAACAAAAACTCATTTTTCCCCTATTGCTTTGTTAATATTACCTCACAAATGTTTTTAATTTGTTTACACTCTGCAGAACATTAGTATTACTGCGTCAAAAGATATATATTCTCAACAATAATATACTAGCCACAATGTTATGAAATTTCGGCGTAGACAAAAGGCCTGTTAGGCCTGATAGGCCTGCGTCATTAATAAAGCAGAAAATAAGGCGTTAGATACGAATCGTAGCGAATAAATAAGAGCATCACAAGTAAAACAATCCTATGTAAGCCTTTATGCATGCATCGTAATAAGTCGGAAAATGCTTCATTTTGTAACAGATAATGCACTACGTGCTAGTGGCAGTAGTTTATACTCATCTAATTATCAAACGATTTGAGGTTCAATGTCGACTTTTAACTTAATTTTTAAAAAATTGGGTTAAAAACGAGAATATTTGTTTTTTCACTTAGTCTTCCCTCTGTTTGTTGCTTGACTTACAAACTAAGAGTGCTTATCTTCAACTTCGACATGCTTTTATTAGAAATCGTACATCATTGATCGTCTATTCAAAGACCCGGTGTAGTTTCTTTTTTCGTTGGAAACTCTAAAAATGTGTTTTTTCGTGAGAAACAGTTTTTAAAATACATCGTTTAATTTTGCGTTTACGCGATACTGCATATCTACGTTGTGTAGTAATATATCGATTACTCTGGTTGGAACGATAATTATTAGATTGTTAAATATGAACGCATGAAGATTTTCATACACATATTTTGATTTAATCAAACTCTGTTTTCAGACGTACAGTTTAATGTACCAGTTTCATCCTGCATGAAGTTACCCGGACCCACCATGGTTTACAAAGGAGAGCTCGTATTCCACGTCGAAGGCACCCAGAATGCGATGATTTTCCTGAGCGCAGTTGGTTGCACAGGAAATGTAAATACAGTTTCTTTCTCCTATCAAATCGGATTCGCTGTCAGCAACGGATTGAACTTCAACATAAGGTTAACTAAACAATATTCCTCGAATTGCATTGTGGATTATTGCCACTTTACACAGACAACCGATGTTTAGAATGCTTGACTTGCCTGTACGCAAATGTATGTAAACATTAGTAATTGTCTTGTTGCAGCTTGAGTAAATTATCTGATATCGTCGTGAATAAATTTATGACTGAAATTCGTGTAAGCTTTCAAATAGAATCGCATTTAAAAATATAAATCCAATGAATTAATTTTGAAAAACGAATATCTAGTTTGATGACGAGTTCTAGAAACTTCTCCAGCAATTCGTGTCTATATCTATTTCTCTTTTTCACTGCCTGATACTGATAAACATGAATGGAATAAATTGGTTCATAATTTTTAGTTCAGGGATTTTCAAAATGCACATAGGGATATTTACTGACATAGCAGATAGAAACCTATAGATAGCCGTTCTTTAACTTCGTGGTAGTGTCAGTGTATTAGTTGAAAAATATGAATATGTTGCCTACTCTTTGTTTAAAAAACATAAATTGAAAACTAAACTTCCAAATAGGCTTGTTATTTAATTCAAAGTTACTATATGTCACGTTTCAATACCAAAATAACACCTGCATAATCAAAATGACCAAAGTGCACTTACATATTTCCAGTTCATTGCCTCTAATTAATGTCAGCAGTACAAAATAAAACGTTTCACTAGCAACTTAATAATTAATTCATGTGTTGCTTAAAAGCTCACTGTCGCAAAAATACTCACTGTACTGATTTTCTGTATGGTACCGTATTGTAAATCAAACTAGTTGAAATAGCCGATGAATAATGACTTAAAATTGTATATTAATGCCAGACACAGTTGATTGTTTGCGTCACACAGGAAAAGTAATTTTTCAACAATGTCATCATCGACATCTATGTTGCCAACGTTCTCGCTCTCTAACTATGATTGGTTCTGGATCACGTGGCACAACAACATCCTCCAATCTGGAACTGGCAATGTAACAGGAAAGAACATTTTGACTCACTACTATGACCCAAATCCCTCGCCGATCACCGATATTCACTTTGGAACATACTCAAACAACGACCTCAACTTCACCATTCCAGCTTCGCACTGGTCACCAGGTTATTCTTTTTAATTATCACCAATAGCGGAGTAATTACTCAACCGAAATTATATGATAAAATTTATAAACAATATGAATAATGTAATTGCGAAGTAATTTTTAAAATCATTCTTCTGATAACGGTCACAACAAACGCAAACTCTGTAGTTTCCTGGATACTTTGTTGTATACAGGAAGAAATAAATATTACCTGATTTTTGCGTATCCGATAATATTTTTATGGAATATGAACCGTTTCAGATGATCATACTATTAGGTTCTGCGTTCATTGCTGCTACCACTACTTTCAATGGCCATGCCCACAACTTTGGACATTAAGATAAGGCGCAATCATGGCTGAACTTTACGGTGTGGCTCCAGGACAGAATCCAACGAGATGGAGAGCCTAAACACCTCTGTGTTATTTGGTTTTCTTTGTTCGCCTGAATGTATTGTAAACCGATGTATTTGTTAATAAAAATGTATCGGCCTCCACAGCCGAACGTTCCTGGACTTTCTTGAAGGCTTCTACCCCTAAGGTTTACGACTTTAACCTGTCCAACTATCAATTTAAATTATCCATTACTCCAGTCAACGATCAGATGTTTCAACTGGTTACATGAAGTCAAGTTCTGGAATTAATTCAAGGCACAACTGCGACTCTGACTCCCGACATACTGTACACAATAGACGCCGACACGTCTCTCAAAGACATCAGGTATGACGTCACTATACCAGCTCGTAATGGTCGCTTGGTTTCTGGGCGCGACCGAAGTCGATCCATCAGTTCATTCACACAGTTTGATGTTGATGAAGGCGATGTGGTGTTCGTTCAGGACGGAAGCACCCGGTCGGGAGAGATCTACTTTCAGGTGAGCGATGGTCAACACATGCCGATCACAATGAACTTCAGGTTCTTGTACATCGTCTTACGTTAGAGCTGGAAAGTCGGAGTGATTTGTTTGTCCTTCAGGGTCAGATTAGCTCAACGTTAAACACGGATGTGATTTCTGTTATATCAAATGAAGAGAAGGGGAAGATTAGATACAACGTCACCCAACTTCCATCGAACGACCATCTTTTCTACGACGATACAAAAGTTTTGAGTTTCTCACAAGCTGACTTGGAAGAAAATCACATTCGATACATTCAATCAGACATTCGATCTTCAATTGATCATTTTGAATTAATGATATTCGACCAACAGAATGTATTAGGACCAATCCGGATTAACGTTCGAATACGAGCGAGAATTCGTCGCTTGGAACCTTCGTTGAAGATCGTTACAGGTGGGGTCGGTACTCTGGGGCCGATGCATTTGGATTGCAGCGAACTCGCAGGTGACACTCGAAGCAATCCGAGGTATTATGTAGTAAGCTCTCCGCGGTACGGAGCGTTCAGGCTGAAAGAAGAAGAACATGAACGTACAGCTGAAAAAGACCTACAGGAAAGCAACGAAAAGTTTAATGTAGAAACTGAACATTCGGAAAATATTAATCTATTTCCGTCAAAGAAAAATGTTTCATTTCACCATCAGCCGGCAGACGATGGAACTGATTACGATTCCCTACTGCAAAGCGAAGACAACATATTTTCTCGGAGAAAACGTTTCCCATCCCGCCCATCGAGCAGCCGATCCAACTCTGCAGCGAGGTCATCCTTGAGAAAGTGGAAGGAACCGAGTTACATTCGTGACGCCGTCTTCTCATTCACTCACTCGGATGTCGTCCACGAACGGGTCGAGTTTCTAACCCGGAACCTCGGTCTATCGGAGCCCCGGAGGGAAACACTGACCCTTGTCCTGACCGCCAGTGACGCTCAACCCGCCGCCAGCTACCTCAACATTGATCTTCGCCCACCCTTGCCCCCACCAACCAGTCCATTCCCAGTAACGGTGCGCCCCACCAGTAGCTCAAAGCCGCCCACATACACCACAACGGAAGCGGCTAAATCTGTTCCACTTCTACCCGTTCAGTTTACCGGCTGGAACTGGTTGTACTTCTTCATCGTTGTCTTTGTGACGTCACTGATTGTTGTTGTTGTTGTCAGTTTGATCGTTGTCCGCTGTTGCATGGTCTACCGAAAAAGACGAAGTTATCGAATGGCTATCAAACAGGCAGAACGATCCAATGCATTGATGGATTCGACGGATGTGGTTGAAGGCAGTCACGGGTGGACTTACAACAAATCTCCTGGGTACTCCCTGGACAGTCCGGATGTTACCAAGTCATCGGATCATTCTACATGCGACTCGGAACAAAGGTTGGTCCTCGGATACTCATCAGATGTTGAAACTCAAGGCAGCTTCCGCCGCGGACCGGTTTTTACATCAATTAGACCGCAGTCTTACATTATAAACCGAAGTAGGCCTTCGTTGGATAATCAAACAAACGTTGAGGATTATTCCCCGGAAGGGGCGGAACTTATAGAGCCGGTGGCTGAGGACTGGGATAATGTGGATCCGGAGATAGTCCAACATTGTCGGACAACTAATCCCTTGCTTGAGAAGGAAAAGCTGTGGGTTTGAAGAGATGTGTTAATGAGAGTAGCATTGACTATCATGGTGATTACTTTGTCTGTAATTGAAGGCTGGAAAATTCCATAAATAATTAGAACGTTATTCATTTAAATCTAAATTGTATTTCCATTAAAGCGCAGTGTAATTGTAGCAAGAAATTAATGTTAGGATATGGAGTAGCAGTAGTTAAATTAACTGAAACAGAAGGGGCTGATGCGTCGACTGACGAACAAGGGGAGGGGTAGCGGTGGATACAAATTTCTTTGACTTCATAAATTTAGGATGGGGCGGCCCCCCGGGTCTCCTTTACTTTAACCACTGTGGAGTAGTAAGGCAACGTGATTGAAAAGTGGTTGATTGTTTTTGTAATAAATAAAATTTATATAGCTAGATATTCATTTTTGATGCCATTTCAAAATTGGAGGATTTTTATATTATAATTTAATAATAATAATAATAATAAACATTTTTTGTACCGGTATCTGATTGTTATGTTCCATGCTTATACTAAAAGGAATATGTTCGACATCTTTCTCAATAAGTCCTTATTTGGATACAAATAATTTGAAACATCTATATTTACTGGACACAAAATCTGCTGGGAGAATGTCAATATAAGAGCTCACACATTTTGATCATT